>JAWDGP010005093.1:40000-187500 GCA_033675545.1 Elysia crispata | reverse complement strand
TATCTATGATAATTATTGCTCTGTTTTATTTTTGTAACGTAGTCATTGAATTTCTTGTGATTATTATTTTACTTAACTGCTTCCATTTAGTTTTATAAATGCTCTGAACATTTCAAGACCAACTACTTAACCCATCCATTTTTCGATGAAGAGAATGTAAGGGTTTTACTAATTTGGAATAAACATGATTTGGTTTATCACTTAGTAATTGTTGTTTTAATAGTTGGACAGGTTTCTTGACTTTAACATGATATATAGTTTGCTACATCAATATGTTATTTTCTTTTTTATTTGTCGGACACATTTCAAACAGTTAACATTATTGCCACCCACTCCATGCCCATATGCGTTGAAAATTACTTCCAGTAATTTATTTATGTGCTCTGACTCGATGATGAGAACCAGAGCTCTGTCGGTGATCCACCCTCCATTCTCTCTGTGTGTCTCTCTCTATCTCTCTGTGTCTCTCTCTCTCTCTCTCTTCTCTCACTCTATTTCTCTGTCTCTCTCTCTCTCTCTCTGTCTGTCTGTCTATCTCTCTACCTGTTCTCTACCTGTCTGTCTATCTATCTGTCTCTGTCTCTGTCTCTCTCTCTTTCTCTATCTCTCTCACTCTGTCTGTCTGTCTGTCTGTCTGTCTCTCTCACTCTGTCTCTGTCTCTATCTGTCTGTCTATATCTCTACCTGTCTGTCTGTCTGTCAAGTCTCGGAAATCTGTAAATATTTTATCTATGTATTGAGGAACGGGAGGCGGGGCTGGGCTGTGGTTGTTTAAACAGACGAAACTGTAGTGCACACAAGTTTCCTATGGTCTGGTCAATATAGAATTTAGAATAATTAAAGATCAGTTCAGAGAGGATGTTTAGAGCACATAAGAGGCCTTAATTTCTTTTATATACTGTCTTTATTTAGTCTTTTTATGCAGTCACATCTAAGATGGAACATGGAGCAAGCATTATGTGATGTGTTTAAGACCATTTAATAAAGAGGGAGTTTCATGATAGCAATCGAGTTACAATCTTGGTCCGAAGACTTAGTCATCCATCTTGGTCTCCAGAATTAGTCATCTATCTTAGTCTCCAGACTTAGTCATCCATCATGGTCTCCAGACTTAATCATCCATATTGGTCTTCAGACTTAGACATCTGTCTTAATCTCCAGACTTAATAATCCATCTTAATCTCCAGACTTAATCATCTATCTTAATCTCCAGACTTAGTCATCCATCTTGGTCTCCAGACTTAGTCATCAATCTTGGTCTCTAGACTTAATCATAAATTTGGTCTCCAGACTTAGACATCTGTCTTGGTCTCCAGACTTAATCATCTATCTTAATCTCCAGACTTAATCATCTATCTTGGTCTCTAGACTTAATCATCTATCTTGGTCTCTAGACTTAATCATAAATTTGGTCTCCAGACTTAATCATCCATCTTGGTCTCTAGAATTAATCATACATCTTGGTCTCCAGACTTAATCATACATCTTGGTCTCCAGACTTAATCATCTATCTTGGTCTCCAGACTTAATCATCTATCTTGGTCTCCAGACTTAATCATCCATCTTGGTCTCTAGAATTAATCATACATCTTGGTCTCCAGACTTAATCATACATCTTGGTCTCCAGACTTAATCATACATCTTGGTCTCCAGACTAAATCATCTATCTTGGTCTCTAGACTTAATCATAAATATGGTCTCCAGACTTAACCATCTATCTTGGTCTCCAGACTTAATCATCTATCTTGGTCTCCAGACTTAATCATAAATTTGGTCTCCAGACTTAATCATCCATCTTGGTCTCTAGACTTAATCATCTATCTTGGTCTCTAGACTTAATCATAAATTTGGTCTCCAGACTTAATCATCTATCTTGCTCTCCAGACTTAATCATCTATCTTGGTCTCTAGACTTAATCATAAATTTGGTCTCCAGACTTAATCATCCATCTTGGTCTCTAGAATTAATCATCTTGATATCCACTCTTAGTCATCTATCTTGGTCTCCAGACTTAGTAATCTATCTTGGTCTCCAGACTTAATCATCTACCTTGGTCTCCAGACTTAGTCATCCATCTTGGTCTCCAGACTTAATCATCCATCTTGGTCTCCAGACTTAATCATCTATCTTGGTCTCCAGACTTAGTCATCTGTCTTGGTCTCCAGACTTAAAAATCCATCTTGGTCTCCAGACTTAATCATCTATCTTGATCTCCAGACTTAGTCATCCATCTTAGTCTCCAGATTCAGTCATCAATCTTGGTCTCTAGACTTAATCATAAATTTGGTCTCCAGACTTAATCAACCATCTCGGTCTCCAAACTTCATCATCCATCTTGGTCTCCAGACTTAATCATCCATCTTGGACTCTAAACTTAATCATCCATCTTGATCTCCAGACTTAATCATACATCTTGGTCTCCAGACTTAATCATCCATCTTGGACTCTAAACTTAATCATACATCTTGGTCTCAAGACTTAATCATCCATCTTGATCTCTAGAATTAATCATACATCTTGGTTTCCATACTTAATAATCCATCTTGGTCTCCACACTAAATCACCCATCTTTGTCTCCATACTTAATCATCCATCTTGGTCTCCAGACTTCATCATCTATCTTGGTGTCCAGACGTAATCATACATCTTGGACTCTAGAATTAATCATACATCTTGGTCTCCAGACTTAGTCATACATCTTGGTCTCCAGACTTCATCATCTATCTTGGTGTCCAGACTTAGACATCTATATTGGTCTCCATACTTAATCACCTATCTTGGTCTCCAGACTTAATCATCCATCTTGGTCTCCAGACGTAATCATACATCTTGGACTCTAGAATTAATCATACATCTTGGTCTCCAGACTTAGTCATACATCTTGGTCTCCATACTTAATCATCCATCTTGGTGTCAAGACTTAATCATCCATCTTGGTCTCTAGACTTAATCATCCATCTTGGTCTCCAGACTTAATCATCCATCTTGGTCTCTAGACTTAATCATCCATCTTGGTCTCCAGACTTTATCATACATCTTGGTCTTTAGACTTTGTTATCTATCTTGGTCTCCATCCTTAATCACCCATCTTGGTCTCCAGATTTAATCATCCATCTTGATCTCCAGACATCATCATGTATCTTGGTCTCCAAAGTTGGTCATCTATCTTGGTCTCCATTCTTAATTATCTATCTTGGTCTCAAGATTTAATCATCCATCTTAGTCTCCAGACTTTATTATACATCTTGGTCTCCAGACTTAATCATCCATCTTTGTCTCCAGACTTAATCATCGATCTTGGTCTCTAGACTTAATCATACATCTTGGTCTCCAGACTTAGTGATTAAATTTGGTCTCTAGAATTAATCATACATCTTGGTCTCCAAACTTAATCATAAATCTTGGTCTCCAGAAGAAATGATCCATCTTGGTCTCCAGAATATATCATACATCTTGGTCTCCAGACTTAATCATCTATCTTGGTCTCTTGACTTAATCATACATCTTGGTCTCCAGACTTTCTCGTCCATCTTTGAGAACTCAAACATCCATCTTGGTCTCTAGACTTAATCATCCATCTTGGTCTCTAGACATAATCATACATCTTGGTCTCCAGACTTGGTCATACATCTTGTTCTTCAGACTTAATCATACATCTTGGTCTCCAGACTTTGTCATATATCTTGGTCTTCAGACTTAATCATCCATCTTGGTCTCCATATTTAATCATATATCTTGGTCTCCCGACTTAATCATACATCTTGGTCTCCAGACTTGGTCATCTATCTTGGTCTCCAAACTTAGTCATCTATCTTGGTCTCCAGACTTAATCATCCATCTTGGTCTCCAGACCTAATCATCCATCTTGGTCTCCAAACTTAGTCATCTATCTTGGTCTCCAGTCTTAATCATCTATCTTTGTCTCCACACTTAATCATCGTTCTTAGTCTCCAAACTTAGTCATACATCTTGGTCTCCAGACTTAATCATACATCTTGGTCTCCAGACTTAATTATACATCTTGGTCTCAAGACTTAATCATCTATCTTGGTCTCCAGACTTAATCATACATCTTGGTTTAATGACTTGGTCATCTATCTTGGTCTCCAGACTTAATCATACATCTTGGTCTACATACTTAATCATCCATTTTGGTCTCCAGACTTAATCATCTATCTTGGTCTCCAGACTTAGACATTTATCTTGGTCTCCATACATAATCATTTATCTTGCTCTCCAGTCTTAATCATCTATCTTGGTCTCCAGATTTAATCATACATCTTGGTTTCAATATTTAATATTACATATTGATCTCCATACTTAATCATAAATCTTGGTCTTTAGATTTAATCATATATCTTGGTCTCCATACTTAATCATATATCTTGGTTTCAAGACTTAATCATACATCTTGGTGTCCATACTAATAATACATCTTGGTCTCTAGACTTAATCATGCATATTTGTCTCCATACTTAATCATACATCTTGGTCTGCATACTTAATCAGCCATCTTGGTCTCCAGACTTAATCATCCATCTTTGTCTCAAGACTTAATTATCCATCTTGGTCTCCAGACTTAGTCATTCATCTTGGTTTCTAGACTGAATCGTGCATCTTGGTCTCCAGACTTAATCACCCATCTTGGTCTCTAGACTTAATCAAACATCATGGTCTCCAGTCTTAATCATCTATCTTGGTCTCAAGATTTAATCATCCATCTTAGTCTCCAGACTTTGTTATACATCTTGGTTTCCAGACTTAATCATCCATCTTGGTCTCCAGACTTAATCATCCATCTATATCTCCAGACTTAATCATCCATCTTGGTCTCTAGACTTAATCATACATCTTGGTCTCCAGACTTAGTGATGAAATTTGGTCTCTAGAATTAATCATATATCTTGGTCTCCAAACTTAATCATAAATTTTGGTCTCCAGACCAAATGATCCATCTTGGTCTCCAGAATATATCATACATCTTGGTCTCCAGACTTAATCATCTATCTTGGTCTCTTGACTTAATCATACATCTTGGTCTCCAGACTTTCTCGTCCATCTTTATGAACTCAATCATCCATCTTGGTCTCTAGACATAATCATACATCTTGGTCTCCAGACTTGGTCATACATCTTGTTCTTCAGACTTAATCATACATCTTGGTCTCAAGACTTTGTCATCTATCTTGGTCTTCAGACTTAATTATCCATCTTGGTCTCCATATTTAATCATATATCTTGGTCTCCCGACTTAATCATACATCTTGGTCTCCAGACTTGGTCATCTATCTTGGTCTTCAGACTTTGTTATCTATCTTGGTCTCCAGACTTAATCATCCATCTTGGTCTCCAAACTTAGTCATATATCTTGGTCTCCAGTCTTAATCATCTATCTTGGTCTCCATACTTAATCATCCATCTTAGTCTCCAAACTTAGTCATACATCTTGGTCTCCAGACTTAATCATCCATCTTAGTCTCCAGACTTAATCATACATCTTGGTCTCCAGACTTAATCATCTATCTTGGTCTCCAGACTTAATCATACATCTTGGTTTAATGACTTGGTCATCTATCTTGGTCTCCAGAATTAATCATACATCTTGGTCTCCATACTTAATCATCCATTTTGGTCTCCAGACTTAATCATCTATCTTGGTCTCCAGACTTAGACATTTATCTTGGTCTCCATACATAATCATTTATCTTGCTCTCCAGTCTTAATCATCTATCTTGGTCTCCAGATTTAATCATACATCTTGGTTTCAATATTTAATATTACATATTGATCTCCATACTTAATCATAAATCTTGGTCTTTAGATTTAATCATATATCTTGGTCTCCATACTTAATCATATATCTTGGTTTCAAGACTTAATCATACATCTTGGTGTCCATACTAATAATACATCTTGGTCTCTAGACTTAATCATGCATATTTGTCTCCATACTTAATCATACATCTTGGTCTGCATACTTAATCAGCCATCTTGGTCTCCAGACTTAATCATCCATCTTTGTCTCAAGACTTAATTATCCATCTTGGTCTCCAGACTTAGTCATTCATCTTGGTTTCTAGACTGAATCGTACATCTTGGTCTCCAGACTTAATCACCCATCTTGGTCTCTAGACTTAATCAAACATCATGGTCTCCAGTCTTAATCATCTATCTTGGTCTCAAGATTTAATCATCCATCTTAGTCTCCAGACTTTGTTATACATCTTGGTTTCCAGACTTAATCATCCATCTTGGTCTCCAGACTTAATCATCCATCTATATCTCCAGACTTAATCATCCATCTTGGTCTCTAGACTTAATCATACATCTTGGTCTCCAGACTTAGTGATGAAATTTGGTCTCTAGAATTAATCATATATCTTGGTCTCCAAACTTAATCATAAATTTTGGTCTCCAGACCAAATGATCCATCTTGGTCTCCAGAATATATCATACATCTTGGTCTCCAGACTTAATCATCTATCTTGGTCTCTTGACTTAATCATACATCTTGGTCTCCAGACTTTCTCGTCCATCTTTATGAACTCAATCATCCATCTTGGTCTCTAGACATAATCATACATCTTGGTCTCCAGACTTGGTCATACATCTTGTTCTTCAGACTTAATCATACATCTTGGTCTCAAGACTTTGTCATCTATCTTGGTCTTCAGACTTAATTATCCATCTTGGTCTCCATATTTAATCATATATCTTGGTCTCCCGACTTAATCATACATCTTGGTCTCCAGACTTGGTCATCTATCTTGGTCTTCAGACTTTGTTATCTATCTTGGTCTCCAGACTTAATCATCCATCTTGGTCTCCAAACTTAGTCATATATCTTGGTCTCCAGTCTTAATCATCTATCTTGGTCTCCATACTTAATCATCCATCTTAGTCTCCAAACTTAGTCATACATCTTGGTCTCCAGACTTAATCATCCATCTTAGTCTCCAGACTTAATCATACATCTTGGTCTCCAGACTTAATCATCTATCTTGGTCTCCAGACTTAATCATACATCTTGGTTTAAAGACTTGGTCATCTATCTTGGTCTCCAGAATTAATCATACATCTTGGTCTCCATACTTAATCATCCATCTTGGTCTCCAGACTTAATCATCTATCTTGGTGTCCAGACTTAGACATTTATCTTGGTCTCCATACATAATCATTTATCTTGCTCTCCAGTCTTAATCATCTATCTTGGTCTCCAGATTTAATCATACATCTTGGTCTCCATATTTAATATTACATTTTGATCTCCATACTTAATCATAAATCTTGGTCTTCAGATTTAATCATACATCTTGGTCTCTAGACTTTATCATGCATATTGGTCTCCATACTTAATTATACATCTTTAAAAACTTAATCATCCATCTTGGTCTCTAAACTTATTCATATATCTTTGTCTCCATACTTAATCATACATCTTTGTCTTCATACTTAATCACCCATCTTGGTCTCCAGACTTAATCATACATCTTGGTCTGCATACTTAATCACCCATCTTGGTCTCTAGAGTTAATCATCCATCTTTGTCTCAAGACTTAATCATCCATCTTGGTCTCCAGACTTAATCACCCATCTTGGTCTCTAGACTTAATCAAACATCATGGTCTCCAGTCTTAATCATCTATCTTGGTCTCAAGATTTAATCATCCACCTTAGTCTCCAGACTTTGTTATACATCTTGGTCTCCAGACTTAATCATCCATCTAGGTCTCCAGACTTAAACATCCATCTATATCTCCAGACTTAATCATCCATCTTGGTCTCTAGACTTAATCATACATCTTGGTCTCCAGACTTAGTGATTAATTTTGGTCTCTAGAATTAATCATACATCTTGGTCTCCAAACTTAATCATAAATCTTGGTCTCCAGACCAAATGATCCATCTTGGTCTCCAGACTTAATCATCCATCTTTGTCTCAAGACTTAATTATCCATCTTGGTCTCCAGACTTAGTCATTCATCTTGGTTTCTAGACTGAATCGTACATCTTGGTCTCCAGACTTAATCACCCATCTTGGTCTCTAGACTTAATCAAACATCATGGTCTCCAGTCTTAATCATCTATCTTGGTCTCAAGATTTAATCATCCATCTTAGTCTCCAGACTTTGTTATACATCTTGGTTTCCAGACTTAATCATCCATCTTGGTCTCCAGACTTAATCATCCATCTATATCTCCAGACTTAATCATCCATCTTGGTCTCTAGACTTAATCATACATCTTGGTCTCCAGACTTAGTGATGAAATTTGGTCTCTAGAATTAATCATACATCTTGGTCTCCAAACTTAATCATAAATTTTGGTCTCCAGACCAAATGATCCATCTTGGTCTCCAGAATATATCATACATCTTGGTCTCCAGACTTAATCATCTATCTTGGTCTCTTGACTTAATCATACATCTTGGTCTCCAGACTTTCTCGTCCATCTTTATGAACTCAATCATCCATCTTGGTCTCTAGACATAATCATACATCTTGGTCTCCAGACTTGGTCATACATCTTGTTCTTCAGACTTAATCATACATCTTGGTCTCAAGACTTTGTCATCTATCTTGGTCTTCAGACTTAATTATCCATCTTGGTCTCCATATTTAATCATATATGTTGGTCTCCCGACTTAATCATACATCTTGGTCTCCAGACTTGGTCATCTATCTTGGTCTTCAGACTTTGTTATCTATCTTGGTCTCCAGACTTAATCATCCATCTTGGTCTCCAAACTTAGTCATATATCTTGGTCTCCAGTCTTAATCATCTATCTTGGTCTCCATACTTAATCATCCATCTTAGTCTCCAAACTTAGTCATACATTTTGGTCTCCAGACTTAATCATCCATCTTAGTCTCCAGACTTAATCATACATCTTGGTCTCCAGACTTAATCATCTATCTTGGTCTCCAGACTTAATCATACATCTTGGTTTAAAGACTTGATCATCTATCTTGGTCTCCAGAATTAATCATACATCTTGGTCTCCATACTTAATCATCCATCTTGGTCTCCAGACTTAATCATCTATCTTGGTGTCCAGACTTAGACATTTATCTTGGTCTCCATACATAATCATTTATCTTGCTCTCCAGTCTTAATCATCTATCTTGGTCTCCAGATTTAATCATACATCTTGGTCTCCATATTTAATATTACATTTTGATCTCCATACTTAATCATAAATCTTGGTCTTCAGATTTAATCATACATCTTGGTCTCTAGACTTAATCATGCATATTGGTCTCCATACTTAATCATACATCTTTAAAAACTTAATCATCCATCTTGGTCTCTAAACTTATTCATATATCTTTGTCTCCATACTTAATCATACATCTTTGTCTTCATACTTAATCACCCATCTTGGTCTCCAGACTTAATCATACATCTTGGTCTGCATACTTAATCACCCATCTTGGTCTCCAGAGTTAATCATCCATCTTTGTCTCAAGACTTAATCATCCATCTTGGTCTCCAGACTTAATCACCCATCTTGGTCTCTAGACTTAATCAAACATCATGGTCTCCAGTCTTAATCATCTATCTTGGTCTCAAGATTTAATCATCCACCTTAGTCTCCAGACTTTGTTATACATCTTGGTCTCCAGACTTAATCATCCATCTAGGTCTCCAGACTTAAACATCCATCTATATCTCCAGACTTAATCATCCATCTTGGTCTCTAGACTTAATCATACATCTTGGTCTCCAGACTTAGTGATTAAATTTGGTCTCTAGAATTAATCATACATCTTGGTCTCCAAACTTAATCATAAATCTTGGTCTCCAGACCAAATGATCCATCTTGGTCTCCAGACTTAATCATCTATCTTGGTCTCTTGACTTAATCATACATCTTGGTCTCCAGACTTTCTCGTCCATCTTTGAGAACTTAATCATCCATCTTAGTCTCTAGACTTAATCATCAATCTTGGTCTCCAGACTTAATCATACATCTTGGTCTCCAGACTTAATCATCCATCTTATTCTCCAGACTTAATCATACATCTTGGTCACCTGACTTAATCATCCATCTTGGTCCCTAGACTTAATCATACATCTTGGTCTTCATACTTAATCCTCCATCTTGGTCTCCACACTTAACCATACATCTTGGTTTCCAGACTTAATCATCCATCTTGATCTCTAAACTTAATCATCCATCTTGGTCTCTAGACTTATATCCTTCTTGGTCTCCAGACTTAATCATCCATCTTGCTCTCTAAACTTAGTCACCCATCTTGGTCTGAAGACATAATGATCCATTTTGGTCTAAAGACATAATCATCCATCTTGGTCTCTAAACTTAATCATACATCTTTGAAAACTTATTTATCCATCTTGGTCTCTAGACTTAATCATCCATCTTGGTCTCCATACTTAATAATACATCTTGGTCTCAAGACTTAATAATCCATTATAGTCTCTAGACGTAATCATACATCATGTACTCCAGTTTTAATTATCCATCTTTAAAAACTTAATCATACATCTTTGAAAACTTATTTATCCATCTTGGTCTCTAGACTTAATCATCCATCTTGTCTCATCTTGGTCTCTAGACTTAATCATACATCTTGGTCTCCAGACTATATCATCCATCTTGGTCTCCAGACTTAATCATACATCTTTTCCCAATACTGAATCATGTATCTTGGTCTCTATACTTAATCATTTATCTTGGTCTCCATACTTTATCATCCATCTTGGTCTCTAGACTTTATGATCTTTCTCTGTCTCCAGACTTAATCATCCATCTTGGTCTCCAGATTTAATCATCCATCTTGATCTCCAGACTTAATCATCCATCTTGTCTCATCTTGGTCTCTAGACTTAATCATCCATCTTGGTCTCCAGATTTAATCATCCATCTTGATCTCCATACTTAATCATCCATCTTGGTCTCCAGACTTAATCATCCATCTTGTCTCATCTTGGTCTCTAGACTTAATCATACATCTTGGTCTCCATACTTAATCATACATCTTGGTCTCCATTTTTAATCATACATCTTGGTCTCCAGACTTAATCATACATCTTGGTCTCCATACTTAATCATCCAACTTGGTCTCCACACTTAATCATCCATCTTGGTCTCCAGTCTTAATCATCCATCTTGGTCTCTAGACTTAATCATCCATCTTGGTCTCCAGACTTAATCATCCATCTTGGTCTCTAAACTTAATCATCCATCTTGTTCTCCAGACTTAATCAACTATCTTACTCTTTAAACTTAGTCACCGATCTTAGTCTGAAGACATAATGATCAATCTAGGTCTTAAGACATAATCATCCATTTAGGTCTCTAGACTCTGTCACCCAGCTTAGTCTGAAGACATAATCATCCATCTTGGTCTGAAGACTTAGTCATCCATTCGATCTGCAGGCTTTTTTCGCGGTCGGTGCTGCTGTGGAGGTGATTATGGCCTTAATCATTATGCCAAGGCTCGGGTGGAGATATCTGATGGCCTTCTCAGCTCTACCGGTGCTCTTCTTTCCTATCCTAAGCCCTGTAAGATGTGATACAAAGTCTTTTAATTGATCAATGCATGCAAAAACAGTTTTATTAATTTCTTCTATAACATACCTTCTGGTTAACTTATAACATAGAAAAAAGTTAGACTGTTCAGATTCCAGAACCAGAAATATAAATATATTATGGCATTTCGAGGAGCAGCCGATAATTAAGAACAACTATCTATATGGAACAGGGGAGGGGGGATTTTATTAGGGATAATTATCATCAACAAATTCTGCTGCCTCACAGAAAGGCCTTCTAACATTAGCAAACAAACTACTACTGACGGGGATCTATATGAAATAAAGGCACTGATGATTTCAGGCAGGGAGTTTCAATAAAGTCGTACCAATTAACTTCTTCTCTGGATTTTTTTTCTTGAACAACATGTAACCCCTAAAGTTTTAGAAGCTCTACAAAACATTAAATTTAACAACCCAGGAATTCTCTTTTACAAAATGGGATATAAGTCGTATCAAGTTTTTGGTTGCGACTGGTACTAACAGTTTATACTGATTAACTTAAGAATACTTACACTTTTAGTTAAACAAGTTGACAAACAAAAATATCTCGTTTGATCATATGTCTCTTTCGAGATTTTGAAATCATTTCGTTTGATCTTTTGGTAAAGCTGCGAAATTGACTGTTCTTGTATCAGCCCTCATCTTGTTATAATTCCTATAACAATTTTTAACAGTCTGTATAACCTTTGTTGGCCTGCTTCCCCACACATCCTTCACGATCAGTGGTTGCCAGAAAGCGCGCGCTTTCTCTTGACCTGTGGCCGTCACAAAGAGGCTGTTGCCATGTTGGACCGCATCGCTAGGGATAATGGGAAGACACTTCCGAGAGGAAAACTGTCAACTCTTGTTATAGAGGTAAGGTAGTCAAATATAAAAGATTTCCGTTAAAAGTTAACTTGTGTAACTAGGAAATGATTCAAGTGAGGAACATCCAGGAGAACTTATCACTCACAATAAAAAAACTTATAAGGGAATATAAAGTGTTCCGACTTCTTAGATCTCTAAGCGGAATATTTTTTGACGCAAAATAATACAGGGATTAAGTGGAGTAGCCTTTCCTGATAAGCTGGCCAAGAGTGAAATAGCTTTCCCTAGCCTGAAGGTAGGAACACTCACTGAGACAGTTAGCCGATATAGAGTTCTATAATAAGTTAACAGATTAGCTGTTAACTTACAAATGGCGGAGACTTCTTTTCTTGTCACCAATTAAGCCTAGAGAGGTTCAAAGTGTAAGTCATAAGTGAGACTAGCTCCACTCATGTCGGTTGTTCTAGTTTGACGTGTTTCAATGCTTAGCCAACTATCATTGTACCTTCATGGTGAACAACTTGTATTGGGCAGGCTGCATCGAGTAATCGTGGGGGCAGACAAGGGCGGTATTTTGGATTGCATGGAATAACTTGAGATTTATATATGTTTTGGGTGTATACTTAATATGAAGTATTTTTGTACATGTTATCTGGATTTTTGCTGTTGTTGTCACTGTTCCAGAACATCAGCCGCGGTAGAATACGAGATATGTACCAACCAAGCACTAGAAGACTGTCCGTTCTTTTAAACATTTTGTGGTAAGTGGACCTTGAAACAGTGAGTAATCTCTGGGTTACAGTAAAATGGTTGGTGATTCACTGTTTCCATGCTGTATCACTAGACCATTGTATAAGTAACGAGTTAAAATTCAACACGAAATATATCCCTTCAATACCAAGGTTTGTTTCTAGCTGGCTATCTTTCGTGGTGCTTTATCAACTGTTTTTATCTTAGACGGATTATAGACCACTTTTTCTTATACTTTTCTTCCTTCAAACCCAGGAAACTTATTAGCATGAACTTTTAGCAAACAAAACACTTAAACAAGGCCAGAAACTGATGTAATCAGGACGTATATCATACATATCATACATATGTAAACATTAATGTTTAAAGACTTTTACTTTTCTACAGGATAGCCAACCTCGTCATGTCAGACTATTTTCAAGCATAATATATACAATGTTGTTTTTTTAGATCATCGCAACACTGCATTCTCATAAATTTCATTTGCCCCATAGAGGGTGTTTGAAACAGAACCTAATACATGTATAGAAGAGCCTTGTGTTTGTTTCATGGATTATCATGTAATTAAAAAAAAACTCTTCTTCCGCGCTCTCTCTTTTTCTCTGCCCTTCTCTCTCTCTCTCTCTCTCTCTCTCTCTCTCTCTCTCTCTCTCTCTCTCTCTCTCTCTCTCTCTCTCTCTCTCTCTCTCTGTCTTTCATGATCCAAAGACTTCATTTTGTTGATTCCAATTTTATCCAGGTTTCTCTTAGGATTTTCTTACTATGGGATGGCTCTCCTACTTCCAACATTGTTGAATAAACCAGATGGGTGTCATGGTACGTGGAGACAAAATAATGTTTTAAATGAAATTGACTAACGTAATTTAATGGGTTTTTTTTCTTTTTTTTTTAATTGTTTTTGTTTAAATTCTTTGATACGAAATGCAAGTAGTAGTAGTAGTAGTAGTAGTAGTAGTAGTAGTAGTAGTAGCAGCAGCAGCAGCAGCAGCAGCAACAGCAGCAGTAGTAGTAGAAGTAGTAGTAGTAGTAGTAGTAGTAGTAGTAGTAGTAGTAGTAGTAGTAGTAGTAGTAGTAGTAGTAGTAGTAGTAGTAGTAGTAGTAGTAGTAGTAGTAGTAGAAGCAGTAGTAAAAGTATTTGTTGTTTCTGCAGTTGTTTGAAAAAACATCAACATTTTTTTCAGGCAATGACGTGAAGGTAGCGACGAAAGAAACTTGCTCTGTAAGCTGTAAGCCCTTTACAGAGGAAGATTACATGGAGCTGACTGTGACATCTTTTGCTGATGCCCCTGGTGGACCTTTATTTGTATTAACTCAAGAAATAATATTCGTTTCAGTATCATTTCTTCATTTCATCGACAAGTACCATTTCCCACAATGCTGTAAATATTTTTTCAAAGACGTATTTTTCCTGTTTTAATAACAGGCCAGCGGAGTAATCACAAAATTGTTTCTTTATTTTGAAACTATAATTGCTCCCATTTTATATTGGTTTTTTTTTTTAATTTGATATTGTTATTGCTTTTGTTGTTCCTGCTATTGCTATTTTCCAATTTATAATGGCCATTTGATTTGGATTTTTTTAGGAAAATGTTTGTGAGTCCCACTTATTGCTCTTGTCATAATGATTTTTTTACGCTTTTCTTCTTGATTATCCCTTTCTGCCATCAGGTTTGTTGATTTCATATTTACTTCAGCTTGTCATGCAGCGAAGACACTGCATTTCCCTGATAACCACTGTTTTCAGCATATTCTTGTTTTTATCAAACATATGTCTTAATAGGTGAGTTGACTTCTTGGCCATCTTCAAAAAAAATAGGTTAACCAATATTTCGCATGTATATCTGCAGTTGTACTAAAAGCAAATTTTGTAAGACTGAAAATGTTTATACGAACGAAAATTGACGGTTTCCCTATTTGAGGTGCCATTATTCCACCTCTCCCCTCCCGTTTCCTTATCCACTTATCCAATTTGACGCATTACGATGCCATATCTAGAGATACACGAGGAAAGAAAGTCGCACTGGAGTAAGATCCAGAATTTACATGTAGATCTAACCTTTAGTACTAGATACGGCTCTTCTCCATTATCATGGCCAAACATCCAGCTACCGGCAAGTGGCAGAGAATGAGGCAGAAAAAATTAGCATCATTGGTGAGGTGAAGAGGTTAATTCAGCCAACAGTTTTTACCTATTTTATTGAGAATTTTCTTAATATCTAAAAGGAAATAGTCACACAACTTTAAAACTATGGGACAAAAAAGAAATAACAAAATTACTATCAATACAACATATAAAAGTTTCCCTTTGCAAGCTTCGTCAGACCTTGTATTATAATATTTATAGACACACACAAATGCGTCCTTTTGAATCCTTTATAATTACCCACTTATCCTCCAAGTGTGGTGTTTTGGCTTTCTATTTGGATTTATTTAGAGTTTCTTGAAATATCATCATCATCATCATCATCATCATCATCATCATCATCATCATCATCATCATCATCATCATCATCATCATCATCATCATTCTTCTTCTTCTTCTTCTTCTTCTTCTTCTTCTTCTTCTTCTTCTTCTTCTTCTTCTTCTTCTTCTTCTTCTTATTATTATTATTATTATTATTATTATTATTATTATTATTATTATTATTATTATTATCATTATTATTATCATCATTATTATTTAATACAATATTGCAGCTCAATATTTGATGCACATATAAAAAATACAGTAAAGCGACAAACTATAACCGAACCCCCAAAAATGTAGACATCAAGATATAAGATTTTATTTCTATATTAGAAATGGCCAAATGGTAAAAATGGTCCTAACTTGCTTTTTTGTGTGACGCAGCCCATGGCAACTTTTTTTCTGCAATCAACACATCTTTCATATCGCACGATTATAATAGTCAAAATAAAATAAATATCAGAGACGTTAAATCCATCGCAGCTTTCAGATATCATTTTCTCTTCGAAAGAGACGCAATAATCTTCCTTTTCCAATCCAAGCATGCACCTCCATAACGACACAAGAAAGTCCTAAGTTGATACATTGGTGTATGATATACGACTCTTACTATTTTGTCAATGACTGCTGCACATTTTTCAATGATAGAACCATCTACCCTTCAATCCGCGTCAGATCCACATTGACCGCACTCATGTTCGTATCTCGCAGTATGATCAGCGGAGCTCATCAAATTGCCTTTGTGTATACAACCGAGGTAACGTCACGCTCTTCACAAGCAACTAGATTTTCACCTTTTTTTTTTAACTTTAATGGTAAAAGGGCGTTTAATGGGTTAAACGAAAGACTAATGTAAAACGTATTGTTAAAAAAAGCGAAAAAAATTATAAATACATTTTACTCTAATGTAATAGCACATTCTGACAAAGGCTCGAAATCCCAGTAGAAAGGTGGTTCATGTGTATTAAATAAGCTGAACTGTTAAATGTGTGACTTGAGGAGCTATAATTATACTCTAGTGTCCAATTTACTGACTCAACGTGACGTAAGATCCCGTAGCAGCAAGGCATACATGATGAAAGTAATCTAACAACAGGGCCTAGAACGTTCGCATTCGTAGCTCACAATGAATCTCAATAAAAGGCCTCAAAACCTGACACTTTTTAGTTTTAAAAAAAATTTGTCAATATTCTGAGAAATATTTGTAGGGATTAAGATTGATAAGTTCAGTTTATTAAAACTGTTTCTATTTTGTGACAAGATCCAAAGACTCTATCAATAGTGCAAGCAGAGCGCTCATTTATAGAACGACATTATTTAATTATCATAAAAAAGATTGTCCTCAGCATTAGTATAGCCAATCAGAAAGGCAGCCACAATAGTGGGTGCGTTGGCGTAAATGCTGATTGGTTGAATAATTATTATTATTCCCTTAGGTTCCACAAATGTTTTCGGCGAATAGCAGTAGAAAATCTAAAGATAATTTGAGCTTCTTATTTTCCCCAGTGTTTTCCAACCAGCATTCGGGCTTTAGGATTGGGAACTAACAGTGGTCTAGCCAGGATGGGCGCCATTGTCACACCATATGTTGCTCAGGTGTGTTTCGAATAGGACCTGCATAGAACAAAATCCTGAATTCTGCAAACGTAATATATCAATGACGCTCTTTCCTATCCAACATCCTTTTAATATCTTATGCCTTTGTTCATATTAAAATCTCTCTCTCTCTCTCTCTCTCTCTCTCTCTCTCTCTCTCTCTCTCTCTCTCTCTCTCTCTCTCTCTCTCTCTCTCTCTCTCTCTCTCTCTCTCTCTCCTGCTCCTTGTTGCCTTTCCCTGTTGATCTGATTTTTTTTATATGTGTGAACTCGTTACGTTATTTGTCTACTTGCATAGTTGCTTTTTTAATTGCAAGCCTGAAAAATAAGGAATTATTTTCTTTTTTTTTTCCTTTCCTTTTTCTTTAATTTTAATTTTTTAGATAAATCAAAGGCCATACCATAACCATAGAGTAAATAGCACCTCATCCCTAAAAAATTTCAGTATCTGAGCTACAAAAATGAAAAAAAAATGACTAATATCAAAATGACTTTTACCTTTATAAACTCTAGATTGGCAGATTAAAAATATTTACTTACATAGAATATAAGTTTCATCGTTTCAAAATCCTTCATCCATCTTTCTTCCTGAAGACGCTAAAAGAGGGTAGTGGGTTTTGTACTTGGCTGTAAGTTTTGAAAAAGTTTTTTTTGGTGTAGGTAATTGTGAGATAATTATTGTTATTTGAAAAATTAATTGACTTATTTCTCTTCTTTACAGGTGGGGACGGAGTGGTCAGCTTTTTTTAGCTTCACCTTTTATGGCGTCGTGGGTCTCCTGGCTGCTCTCTTTTCAATACTTCTACCATTTGATACAAAGGGCAGAGCAATGGTGGTACGTTCTTCCTTTTTTAAAATGCATTAGATACATATTTACATGAAACATCAGGTTGGAATTTCATGAAAGTTAAAAGGGAAAAGGGAAGCCAAGTTCAGTATTGAAAATCGGTTCTATACTAACCTCTCAAGTTGTCATACACATGTATTTTTTTCTCTCTCTCTCTCAAAAAAAAAAAAAGAAGTTGACCTTAGGTTAAAAGGTAGTTTACTGTAAACTGATCATTGTCCATAATTATTTTTGACATACACTTTTCACCTTAATGGTGTAATTATTCTGTTGAAATCCATAGCTCATGATTGTAGTTTCAAAAGTCCATAACTAATGATAATCCCGATTATATTCAATTATTAATGTTGCAAAATCTTTTGAAAAAAAATATACATGTAGATCTATGTTTTTACATGAAACTTAAGGTAATCTCAATTTTATCGTTTCACAGGATATCTCCCATTGATACTTGTTGAAGAAAAACACGGAGAGAGGACTAAAGAGACATATTGTGATATGAACAATAGGGTCATAACCGAAAACTTTGTCCCACGAAACTGAAGAAACTCCAGTCCTTTATTGAAACAATATTGTAACCAAAGTCAGGCGTGAATTGGTTGGATATTTTTTTTATGATAAACAGATGTATGATTTGCCTACATGCCTATTGTTATCATCTCTGGAATGAAATGCTCAGAGGACATTGTGACAAGGAATTTTATACACGTATATAACTCCATGACACTTCGTCCCGGAAACTGAACTGAGTCCAGACCTTGCCCGAAACAATTGTAACCAAAGTCAGGCTTGAATTGGCTGGATATTTTTGAAGATACAAAGCCTATGATTTGCCTACATGCTTACTGTCAGCATCTCTGGAATAAAAATAATACCTAAAGGGTCAATTTGAACGGTAATTTCGTATACAAGACTCCACAAAAAGAATGGTTAGTTCTTATGATTTATCTTATTTTAAACAAACTTTGAAACAATTGATAATTTCTCACAGTTAACGTTATTAGAAACGAATCAGATTAGGTTAGCTGAAACTAAAGTCACATAGACAATTTTGTGGGTTCAAAGCAGGTTGCGTCGTATGACATGAGAATCAACATGATCAATCAGGATGGCTGATGCTCAGGGTGTTTGAGAAGCTAGTCACGAGTGAAGTCCAAACACTGGAGGACTCAGATATGGAAAAGTTTCACTTTTTCTACACGGATGAAGATATAAAAAGCAAATTATAAATAGTAATCTTAAATTAAATTTATCAGCGCTATAACTTGACGCCCTCACCGGGGGTGAGAGAGAGAAGGGGGGGGGGGGGGGGGGGGGGGGGGTTAGTATGACCAAATAGATTATTGTTTATGAAGCTAGGGTATTTTTTATGGCAAATTTTGACTGAAGGACTCACTTTCACTGCACGGTAGATTAGCCAATAACTTTGTTTTATTGTGTTTGCATTACATAAGACATGCAAACCAAAAGCATGTTTAATCGAAAGATTTGAGAATGCCAATAACCCGTGTATGGTTCAGTCCTATTATTTTTAGATTTAAAAAGTGACATTTTATACAAAGAAGAAAAATGTATCTTGGAGATCCGTTTCTCTCCGTTGAGATCAGGAATTTTGGGTTAAGAAAAAAAGACTATTGACTGAAAAGAGTAACATTACAATAGTATTTTCATCAAAAGATTCGTAATGTCTTACTAAGGGTAAGTACACGGATGTCAAGAAGGAAAAGTAGCATTTTGAGGTTTATGAATGTTTTTAAAACTGAAATTTTGTATGCAATTAATACAATTATTTTATTTAACAAACTCTTTGAATGTGATTTTTATCACTTGAGACATTTGGATTGATATGAAATTTGTGTGAAAATTACAACGTGATTGAATCTATATGTGAATATTAGAACTTTTTATTTGAAATACGTATTGTGCAAACTTGCCTATTTACATAGTTGTGTTTAGTAAAAAAAACTGTATTTTAAAGCTCCTGATACAATCACAGTAAGTTTTATTTAAAACTTCGCACTTTTCTTCCAGAATATTTCTCAACTTAAAAATTCTGATAAACAAGAGATCCTGCTCTTTAAGAGTTTTTTTTTTTTATATCCACCCTAGGTTCATTTCCACTGAAATATTTTCTAAAGTAGCCCTTTAGAGTGATAAATTAGAAGTCATTTGCTTTAGTCCTGTAGTATGGGCACAACTAAATATATTCAAAGAATGAGAAAAAGCAGTGACATCAATATGTTCAAAAGAGGGACTGAATGAAAAAAGGAAATAAAGACCTGTTAGTACCAAGTTAATACTAGAGTACTATCAGTAATTTCTGTATTGCTCAACATTCCAACTGCAATTATTAACAATGTCAATTGCACTGCATTTGCATTGTTGGATAAATATTCATACTATCATAGACGTGTATCGGTAATCAAGAGAGGTATATTTAAATATGAAGATATTTTAATGTATATAATACATGTATCCTTACTGTGATGTATCCTAATGCATTTTACATATATAAATATATTTTGTTTACAAAAAAAACGAGCTTTGATTGTAATGCTCAATGTTAGGGCAGTTTCGTTATGGCTGTGTCAACCCAGAGTGGCAGAATGTAGACGAGAGAGTGATTGCACAATCAGCTACAATATGTTAAGCCCCGAGACGCCATACATTAAAATGTGAACATAAACTGGCTGGACATCTATGTTAGTAAAAGGATGTGTGTTATAATAATTATACAGTGTGTACTTGATTCTTCCGCCCGATCCTAACTGGATCAATGTGTGCAAAGCTTTTTAAAAACCATCAGGTTTAAAGTCAGTTACTGATATCTGCTGAAAGAAAAAATAATCTGCAGATATTTTGTTCATTGAGTGCAATCTATTAATGTAACAAATCAATTTCAATGAAATATGTCCTGAAAGACGTCCTGTTGTTTTACAAATGAAAAAAAAAAGAAGTAATGGGATATGTATGTATATGTGAAAAGGATTATCACAAATTGATATTGGCATTGGATGGGGGGGGGGGGGGGGGGGGGTGGTATACCTGGGCTCTATTAATAGTATTATTGTCTCAAGACTTGATTTATGTAAGTTTGGGGCAAACTTAAGGTTGTATTTGCAACTAAAATGGCCTGATATGAATTTTGAGTTGCAATTCATTTAAATTGCAAGCAAGAGCCAGCAGTATTTTGTATTTTCAGGACAAACAAGAGCTGTAACATTTTCGAAGACAAAAGAGAAGAAAAAAAATAAGTGTACATTGATGTAAAAGACAAACAATATCTTTTCTTCCAGTTTTAGTTTATTAGTTGACCAAACTTGTAGAATTAACAAACTTTTTCCTCCTTACAGTTTTGACGGACTGAATTAAATCACATACTAATAAAAAAAAAAATTGTCTCAATTATTTCTAATGATGAAATAATTAAATGCTGCATGAGTATGAATGTGATCATGTTTTGCATAATTAATCTGTCCACAAACTATCAATGACAAGTCAATCTCATATTTACACGCACAATCAAAATGAAGAAAGATACATGTAGTGTGCATCTCTCTCAGCTTTTAAATGTTTTTTTAAACTAAGCATAAACTTTCAAAATCTTTTGGAAGTAGTAGTAGTAGTGGACTACTTTTGGAAGTGTAGACTGACTATGTTTAGTATCATAGACACACAGCTCTCTAGTAGTGCGGGTCAATTTAGAATGCCCAGCTGCCCAGTTTTCCAAAGCAGTTCTATATACTATCTCGCATGCCTTGAGTAACTGAAAACCTCCAAAAGCTACAGCTGTATTAAAACATAAGCGAAGGTACACTGGTTTCTCAAACCTAACAGCATTAGCTGGATCAGCACTGAAACACATGATGCACAGAGTTTGGCAAAACTTTGGAGAAAGCTTGATACCAGCAAGTGAGTTGAGCATCTATGATAACCTTGATATTTACAAGTTTTATTTCATTTTTGCATCCAATATATCTGGTCATAATAGTTCAAAATGTATTGCGCTGGAACTCATTTTATAGTCTACATTTTCATCAACAAATTGCACTGATTTCAACATTCATTCTCAATCTTACTGAATTCCTTAGTTGCATTTAAAGAAATAGTAGGAATCAATCTGTGAAGATGCTCTTAGTGTGAAACTAATTCATTAAAGTCAGAGCAAAATTGTAATGTTACTTCAACATCATATTTTTTCAGCGACGAGATTATGTTTGAATGTCCTGGTTAATTTTCTGCAAACTTATGAAACATTATTTTCATTACATAATGAAATTAAAATGTCCCTCAATAGGTTTAACACACTATTAAATCTTTTTTTTTTTAAATTATAATTCAGCAGTCATAATAATGATGTGTTTCTCCGATAGATTGCAGTGAACAAATCAAGTGTGAAATAGAATTTATCAGAAATGGAAAATCATGCCAGCTCTGGATAAACGGAAAATCTAAGAGACTAAGAATACAGCAGAGCTAAGAGAATACAATAAATTATTTGCTAAATTGTAAACCTAAATAGATTTTGCTAGAGCTATCAACTTAGCATTAATGCTGTTTAGTGCTTGAATTATTCAACATAAAAATAAAGTTTTGGCAAACATTGTTTTAATGCTTTGTAAGCCCCTATTGAAAACTGTTAGCCCTGTAATGAGGTACAGCTGCTACAAAAGTCTTAAATAGAACTTCTCTCACTCTTTTTCCTGTATACTGAGCTAAACTTAATAAATTTAAAACTTATATGATTTTGGATTATAATGACATAACTGGTAAGATCAAATGCCTCTTTTAATACAAAAAAAAAAAGGTTGCACTTCAGACAGCCCTGCGCACGACATGGAATCCCCATAAACCCTTGATGGGGTTACTGAGAAACTCTAGTGGGTTGCTGGTAAAGTGAAGGGCTGCTGCTTAAGAACCACATGACCTTTTTTTATCCAGCAAATAGAAGGAATAGGATGGAGGCATGCAAAAACAAAGCAATGTCAAAAGTGTAAAGAGACGGACAATGTTTTCTTTTTAATGGAAAAGAATTGCAAATACATTATTTAGTTTGATAGCAATATTAATTAAGAACATAATTATTGAGGTATACTCTTGAGGTATCTGAAGCATATCAAAGCAGTTAGATGTAATTTTTTTACTCAAAAATTTATGCACTTTTAATTATGAGACAAGCGGATCATCTGCTTAAAAAAATCCTGCCAAACAGAGGCTTCTATGAACAAATGCACTCAATGAAAAACTTACTTTAAAACCTAAACAAAGTGTGCCTGGGCAGAGGAAAAGTGAAACCATTCTTGACACATCGTAACATTGCATGGTATAGAAAATAATGCCCCACTTAACGAGGCTTGTAAAATTTTAATACATAGAAAAGGCAAACTGGTTTCATTTGTATTAAAAAAAAAAATAAAGAAAAAAAAAACAACAAAAAAAACCACTAGACATCAGGTATTTTTTTTATGTACATCACACAAAAGAGATTAATGCTCTGCTTCAATAAATATGCTATCTCTTGTACATTGAGAAGTTTGAAAATCTTTATGTAAAAAATCTCATTCCTCCTTGCTGGTAAGACATTGAAGTATTTTTCTCTAAAACAAACATTCCTTTAAAAATGTTATTTTATTATGGTGCATTTTCCTCTAATTGATAATCTTTGGCCTGAAAGTCAGAATTTTATCTGCAAATTAAGCCATAAAAAACTTCACTAATGCCGCTTTAAATTGACCACTTTCAAAATGTACTTGTGCTCCTTCAGTTTTTCATTTCATTTTAGTTGCATGTAAAAGAGAAATCAGCTGATACATTGCCTTCTTGCATGCAAGCAAATCATCGTCTTTTAATGACCATACTCCTGAGAGGTACGCCAATACAAATATTTCCAATTAGAGGATGATAAGATTCAGAAGTTAATGTTACAGCTTAGAGGATAAATTACCGGAGAACAGGTGGATTAGAATAGGAGCTCTTAGAAACTAGATACTTGAGAATACTTTAAAGTTAACAGTGCTTTCATGTGAGGCCATTCAAGCTGATTAAATAAGTTTGATTCTGCCACAAATGGCTATTTTTTTTTTTTTCAGTATTGACATTGAAGTGATTGAATCAAGGGCTCTTGTTCAGAGACTGTGGCAGTGACCAGACCTGGATATGCAGATGAACGGAGGTTAATGAAACACTCAGCTTTTTTTTTTTCTTTTTCATTTTTAAAACAGATTTTAACTTATATGTCAAAAGTATTGATGAAACAAGTATTTTCTATGTCAAAGTCCAACACCTTCAATGAAACTTGCCAATCTTTCGTTCAATCCTTACATGTCTTGGACTTGAACAATGTATCTGGAAGAAAAAAGATCTAAGAAATTCTATCATTTGTCTTGAAATCTTGCTCCAAAACGTAATTCAGCCTGTGTGCTATATTTGCCTCTTCAAGATGACTTAATAATCATTGTGCAACTCCAATAAAACTTTCTTAGCTAAGCCCTGGATAACATTTTTCCTTAATAAAACAATCCTGTCACTGAATACTTTGATTATTATTATTAATGGACAGTTTGAAACAGTCACAGAATAATAGGACCTCTGAGGAGTATATTGACATTGTTCTAAATTACTGAACAAAACCAAAGCTTCTCTCTCCTACAGCCTTGAAAGGGGAGAAAATTTGAGCCATTGATCTGTACTATACTGTTTTTCTAGACATTTTCAAACTTAGCATAATGAACATGATGATAACAAAGATTATTTCTGACGCTCTTGTTTCACATCTCCATTAATAAAAAAAAATTATATCGGGTTCTCATGGTGAAAAATTTCTTCAAAATGCTATTAGTTTGAAAGGCTTGTGAGACACCAAAAGCAACTTTTTGAACTTAGTAGTTTGGTACTTCCAAGAATTTTTTTTTAAGTCACTGCTGTTCTACAGTGACATGTAAACTTTGAAACTACTTCATAAAATTCCCTTTCAAGCTTCAGCCTAACTTTGGCATATTCTAAATTAAAAAAAAAAAAAAAAAGCAAAATGAAAATAGAACAAGAGATAACTTCACTTCCATTCATCATGGGACTTGAACTAAGGAGAAACTATCTGTGTTGTAGGTTTGAGGAAATGTTGAACCATATTAAAACGAACTTTACAAATGTCAACCTTCATTGTACTCTTTTCAGTCACCCAATCCAGTTCAAGATGTTTGGAGGAGGAAATTGGCAAAATTATTATTATTTTTATTTTTTTTTTTTTGCAAAGAAGCACAAGGGAAGTCATTCTCTACCTAGAGGCCTCTCACTGGGCTGATTTTGTCAAGCGATGAGGTGGGCGATTCTAGAATGATTATGAGGATTTTTGTCCCAGCATACTTCCTTCTTCCTAATATTACATAATTTAAAAAAAAAGTAAATGTCTAAAGCTTTTCCTATTGATGTTGCTGCTGTGCTGCTGCTGCTGCTGCTGCCCATTTGATGTGGTTGTATGCACTCACTGATCCTCCAATGTTACACCACAGCTGAGGAAGTAAAGTGAAGCGTACAGGGAAAGATTATTTCCACACTCGATGAAAGTGAATCAATCAAAGAAAGAATATTGTATATTTGTCAAAGTTCATAACATTGTTCTGAGTAGTTTTAACATATTCTGAACCCCCCTGGTCTCTTTCCCACAGAGCTTTTTTTGCACAGTCAAGTGCTCAATGGGAGTCAAATAATTCCCCTACACTATAATGCATTTCTGATTCTCCCATAGGCAATAGATGCATTTAGATTCCTCCAAAGAATTTGTTTGAATGGTATGAAAAGTTGAGTCTTAAATGTCAGTTGAAAAATATTATTAATTGCATGCTATGATTGAGGACAGTTTTTTTGTTTAAGTTTTTGTATACAAAATGACAACAGTTTTTATTTGTAAAAAAAAAAATAATTAGCCCTATAAGTTATTGTCATCAAATATTCTTTTTGTTTAAAGTTCTGAAAAATACTCACATCAATGAAAAATTACATAGTCTATAGATAAAATTAAAGAAGGGCATCATAAATCTTCAACACTTCTCCGCACAGTCCTTGTCACTTTTTTCTTGAACTCTTCAAAATTTTCCCTCAACATTTTCTGAAAACAAAAGAAAAGATGTCCAATAAAGTAAGTGACAGTTACGCATTTTTATGCAAAAAAAAAAAAGAATATTAAAAACCTCTATTTAAAGAAAAACAGAAAAGATACATTTTGAAGAAGAAAAAAAAAAGCAGATAAAAGAAAAATTATTTATTTTTGCTGATTCAAAAGATATTTTTTTTATGTGGATAAAATTTATCCTATTATGCATATATATGTTAAGGCCACATGGAAGAAACTTATAAGGAAATGTACAACTGAGATGTGTATTTTCCAAGATTTTGTCAAATGACAATATAATGTCTTCAAAGGCAAGAAAAGAAATGGTATTTCAAAACTAAAATGCAGAATATCTAACAAATAAAGATTATCGTAAGTTTGAATGAATGGATATGGCTTGATGAAAAGATACACAACTAAATCCTATGCTAACTAGAGTATTTCTTTAAAAGTTTATTTCTGAAAAGCCCGTTTCACTGTTCAGTGATCAGCCGTGTACTACCAGGATAAGTATCTAAGACCTAGAAACAAATTAGACTTGTATAAAATTTGCTCCATACGAAAACCTTCCAAACATTCATTTAGGTTTTCCTTTCTGAAGTCATGCTTTGGGAACAAGCCAGGTTTACATTTCATGATGAGAGCTACATAAAATAATTTTCTGTGCTTTTATTGTATGTCTAATATTAAATTGTTGAATTTTACTTTCATGCTTTCAATAATTTCAGGCCATGGTCCATGTTTTCTAGGTTGAAAATAAGTTAAAAATGGAAATAAAAACACTATACTTATATCAGAAAAAGGGAAACATTTTTTTGAATAAGCATCATCAGTTGCATCATGCTAAACACTGCAGCGATCTTCTATGAGAATTATACAACATAATTTACAATCATTGCAAACCTTCCCTTTGCTAAAAATTTTTCCAAATGATATAGAATAATTTAAACATTACCTAGAGGGTGACTGTACCTGACGACACAAAGTTATAAAATCAGAGAAAAAAAATCCAGTTTCTTCTCACTTACAGCAGCGTCTACATTAGCCGGTGATTCATCATTGGCATCGGCCAACATAGAAATGACACTGATGCAAATCGTCTCTACTGTGTGTACGGGCAGCCAGCGCTCCTCAGCCTTCTCATAACCATACGTGTCATCTCCTGGCTCATGCAGGATTGATATGCACACATTTCCATCCTGGTCAACTGCAAATTTTTATGAAAAATAAGTCATAAATTTAAGATTATCAAATATTACAACTAGGTAAAAAATACTGATTTAGGCTCATGAGAGAGGTATTGACTGGCTTTTCATAACAAAAAATAAATAAATCAATCACCAGGTTTGTCAGTGATCGTACAGAAAAGACACCAAGAGAAGAGTAGATGGGGGAAAGCAGAAGGCCATAGCCAGGTAATGAGAGCAAGAGCTCCATAAAACTGATTACTTTACAAAACACCAGGACAGAGAATAATGCATGGTTCTATTGTTTCATGTGAAGCAAATTCATAGCCCTGTATTGTTTTTGACAGGTCGCTTTAGACAAAAAGCAACTTTTCTTCGCTTCAAATTTGCAGCCTCTGAATGTTTCTAAAGTGCAGTTAATACCTTATCTCGGAGCAATTTTTACACAGAAAATTATACAAATGTTGAGATACCAAAGGATACCAAAATTTTAAAAATTAGATTTTACAACTATCATTATGATAAGGCTTCTTTCAGTATGACTAGATTTGCAAATATAGTAAGTGCAAAATAAGCAATTCATTTCATATTTTTGTAGACAAAAAAGGTCTTCTTAAGTCAAAATTCAATACTTTCATTACATTTACTTATATTTTTTCTTTTGTTTGGATTGTTTTTTTTTGTTTGTTTGTTTTTTTTTTTATTTATTTTTTAGGCCTAAAGATACTCTTATAAAAGAACATTATGATATTGTGAAATCAAGATGATTTTGTATCTGCAGCAACAGGCTAATAGAGATTAAAAACAAACCCTCTGGACATCTAATTTTGCATATTATATATGAGATTTTGAAGTAAAATATTTATTGGAAATACAGTACTGACATGACTGGCCTTGGCAGGTATTCGAACAAATCTAAAGTTCATGCGGGAAATTTTAATCCTATTTTAATCCATGCAACAGTTCAAAGAAATTTCTAGTTTTATATATATATGACAATTTGAGAGTGCAATAATTGGAAGACATGACACTTTGCATGTTCTGTCCGAAGTTTATATTAATTTATAATGTAGGTACTTGTAACACTCACTATTAGGGTGCCACATGTCAGAAACAAATTTCATCTTGGGTGGTCTGTGAGGGTATTCTTTCGGAAAGAGAAGATGAGCTTTGAACATTCCGCCCTCGCTAGAGAAAGAAAGGAGGGAATGATAATAAAATTAACTGTCTAGATTAAAATGCATAAACTGTGTGAGTGAGAGAGCTTGAAAAAAGTTTCCTTGAGGTCTTCCGCAAAAAAAAAAAAAGCCTTGGACCAAAATCTAAGAAAACAAAAAAAAATTCATATGTAACTCAATATGGAGATATTAAATACCTGTAGCCAATTTGCTTCTAATAATTAAGGTTGTTTTAAAAGAAAGCTATAGTAATGACGCATATTTTGATAAACTCCTACTACCCCCTCCCCCACACCTTCCCCTCTAAATGTTTGGAACCAATACGTTTTAATTTTTTTTTTGCAACCATCTCGATATATTATATGGACAAGAAGCTTTTATTTTCTTTTCCTTTCATTTTAGAGAGATGCAGAACAAATAATTAAATAATTCAAAGACTGTTTCTAAGCAAATAGAACATTCGATGGAAAAAAATAAAACGTTCATTTATAAGTTTTTCTAGAGCTGATACATTAATAAAGATTAAGCATAATAGATTCTTGCTTTATGATAATGAAATCAGTTAAAGACAGATGCAACTTACTATAGAGTATCTGGTGGCCCATATATTACAACCTCCCATTTAAACAAATCATCATCATCAATAAGACCAGCAGAGAAACCCATGGAGCATTTTTTTAGTTCTGAAATGAGTGAAAAAAAAAATCTCACAGAACACAATCAAAATATATAGGAAATAGGAGAGCTTTATAGTCATGATAAAACTACTAATTTATTTTAATTATGTATGCACAACTGGTTTTGTCTTTGAACTTTGCTTCTTTCGCAAGTGTAGGTCTAGATTTAGACTTTTAACAATCATTTTTCACTATTATCGGTGTCTGAATGTAAAATGGAGTCGATTTTAATACAATATTTTCATTTTCTGATTGTTTTCGTGCTTCAGAGCTTGCATAGCGCTGAGGCCTATTCTAAATGTCTACTAGGATCAGCTGTTCACAATAACATGCTAGCAACGATATAAGCAATGAAAAAAAACCCTGCTAAAACGACTAATTTTTCCCTATATATTGATAAAAGCTCCACACTGAAAGCCAATGTCAACATCAGTTTTCTATAAGTAGGGTTGGCTTTTATTGAAAAAGGATTGGATTAGGAATAGAATGTTAGTCTGTGAGCCACACCGTGTGGCCAGCCATAAAAATGGTTCTTTTTAACCTGCCACACAGTGTGGCGAGCTAGATACAAAGAGTTGATAAGTAATAACTGTACAACACAACAGCTGACAGTAGGGCTACAGTTTTCAATCTTGGGAGTTGCTATGAGCTCAAAGAGGAGGCTCTGAGCTTTAAGTGTGCCTTGGTTTTATGTTGACAGACAGTTTGGAAGTTTAAAAAATCTTGAGAGCTCCCTGAAGGAAGAGGATTACATTCCAACAAGAAGATTTTAACCCATTTATTCACTTTTAATGCGTAGCTTACAAACAGTTCACCTCTGTTAGCATATTATTCAGTAACATTTTTATAAATGTTTGTGCCTGCTCAGTGGCTGTCTCGCAGATTATCAACAAAAGCATCCTCCACAAAACATTCAGCAATGGTTGATAGTGTTATTGACAATGTCACAACACAAGCTTGATTACTCCTCGCAACAATAGATTTTCAATTTAAATCCAGATCTAATCTGGGTCCACCAAAAGGAAGTTTTGCCAAGATGTTCCCAATTCTAAAGATTTGGATAAATCTAGATCTAGATCTAAATTTAGATTTCTTTATAATGAAGATCTAAAAATAATGTATAAATATTAGATCTAAATCTTAATCTCTAGTTTTGATTCAGTTTTTGTTTTTCATTTGACACTGATCACAAAGGTTACCTTTTAGTTGCCTTGCTAGCAACAGAGACGCTTGTTCACGGGCCATGCCCGGTTTTTACTGTTCTTTCAAATTATTTGACAGATCCGCCTCTGAGGTTCGAGGGAACATAAAGATGGAAAGAATCCCGACGTGCCCGACAAGTTTGTAAGTTATGGGAGAAAATAAGCTTACAGGTATGTCTGAATAAAGAGCCAAGTGTAGATCTCGATCTATGACTATTACAACAGTACTGTCTGTTGAGGGGAAGTGTAAGTGCGTTTCACTGGATCTAGAGCTACATAAAAATGGGAAATGTTCAGTAGCATTAGAGCTAATGGAGATCTAATAAGTTTGTTTCGTTTCCTATGTTTCCAATGATGCTGTCGAGGAGCTTAGTAATGTTTTTTTATACACAATATTTCTGTTGTGGTTCCATTCGGCAGCTTTGTTCAACGTAACCAATCGTCAAAAGACGGGTTGAGAAAAACGCCGAAAAAAAAAATCATAATTGAGAAAGAGAGAGAGAGAGAGAGAGAGAGAGAGAGAGAGAGAGAGAGAGAGAGAGAGAGAGGCAGAGACAGAGACAGAGACAGCGACAGAGACACAGAGAGAGAGAGAGACAGAGAAAGAGACACAGAGAGAGAGAGAGAGAGAGAGAGAGAGAGAGAGAGAGAGAGAGAGAGAGAGAGAGAGAGAGAGAGAGAGAGAGAGAGAGAGAGAGAGAGAGAGAGAGAGAGAGAGAGAAATTGAGCAATAGGAAAGCAACTTAGAAAGTGCGCTCAGAGGCGAGCTACAAGTAGCCACGAACATTGAGCCACTAGTAAATTGAAAGGAACGATGCTAGACTAAAATACTAGGCGGATTCCTCTTACCCAGCAAGTGAATGTTCAGGAACCCAAGAATGTCGGCTATAAAACAATTAAACGTTGCTTCGGTAACCCACAATTAAATTAAACCTTACATCAGAAGAAACCGATATATCCTACTGACAATATAGGTTGAACGGGATAACAGCCAGGCCCATCAAAAAAGCTCAGGGGAGTAACTCTTAACCACTTTAAATTAAAAAAAATACTTCAAAAAATGCACAGACATAAAACATATGATTAGTTTAAGAATAACACGCAAAAATAGTACTTATATTAGCAAACTAAATTAATTTTAGAAGCCATTAAAGAAACCGTCAAATATATAACAGAAAATAAAATAAAAACATAAAAAGATAGCAATACTAACAGACTTTCTCAGACATTTTCATTAAAATATCTATAAAAATATAAAAGATATATTTTCTCTTGTACTATTACATTCATTAACTTGCCTACAATCTCATCAAGCTGCCAAGACTCATCTAATACTTATTCAGCTTTTTTGTCTGTCTGTCTGTCTGTCTGTCTGTCTGTCTGTCTGTCTCTCTCTCTCTCTCTCTCTCTCTCTCTCTCTCTCTCTCTCTCTCTCTCTCTCTCTGTGCTACACAGTACACAAAAACAAACAGCATAACCGACTTAACCACCTCACACTACAAAAAGAATGCCTCCTTCAGTCTTTGATAGCCCTTTTTCGTCCCTGTACGTATTGAATCCATCTTCCCCGCCTCCTCCATCTCCCCCCCCCCCCACCCCCCCTCTTTCCTACCCCTTCCTACGCATCGACTTGCCCCTTCATCATCCTTAGCTTGCTTATTGTGATGCAGGCCTCTCTTGTTTCAAAATCAACTTATACTCGACGATTCAATCCTTTTAGCCGCTTAGAAGAAAAAATAGGACCCCTTTACCATAAGAGTGGCCTTTCCTCGTGGCGAATAGACATAGGTTTGCGTTAGAGACACACTCTTTTACTTTTTGCCGCTTTCTCTCCCTTTTGTCTTCTATCCTAATAACTTAAAGTCCATAATCAAGAGATATCTCTGGGAACCTGACGGGACGTTTTACTTATCAAAGAACGTAGAAATGAGTAGGATGCTTTCCAAATCTGCAAAGATTTCTTCAAAATGTTTTCTACAGTAGGGCGCGCAAGCCAAAAGTAAGAGACATGCTGTGCGTACAAATAAATCAGATAGCGTCAGTTCTTCTTTTTTCAAAAGATGTTTTAGGGGAAAAGGATTTTTTTCTTTTTGTCTGAAGGTTTGTTAAATAGTTGCTTTTTTTCAATGTTAAACTTTTACTTAGATTAATCCTAGCTTCTTTCATTTTCTCACTCTCCTCCTTTTTCGGACCATTTGGCGCTATCCTTTTCCTCTCCTTTCCTTTCTCCACATGAAGGATAGCATGGGATTCTTACCATCTTGGAATAGAAATTATTTTAGATTTCATCTATACGATAGAGCTCTCTACGTGCATAAGGAATCAAGATCGAACATAACCGAACTGAAAAAAAGAGAGAATCAAAAACAAAGAAAAGCAAAAAAAAAAAAAAAAAAAAAAGCATAAAGACTGGAACTTACTTAATAAAATGTGTTGGGCGTAGTAGAGTTGCTAACTAGTTTTCGGGCTCCCAAAAGAACAGAAACAACCCCTGTAAGAATAATCGCCCATTTTTCTTACCTGTGCACTCTTATCCTCGTCTTATTTACACACACACACACAAACCTGTCTCGTTTTCAAATCAACTCTTCCTCAATGTTATTACCGTACTTCTTCAGCTTCATGGTCGAATGAGTAAGATTTTCTAAAATGAGGAGAGGCTTATATTATCCTTAATAAATGGCTTTATGGTGGAATCAAATGCATCTCTTTTTTCAGTCTTTTTCTTTTTTTACACGTATTAGTCTTGCGAGTCACTGCGCACCTTCAGCTGATTCGAAAGTCTTGCATGATCAATTGAATTAAGTTTTTTTTTTACTTCTTTCACCCTCGCCCCTAAACAAGTGATGATTCTTGCTTGACAATCCATCTGATTTGATGAGCTCAGATAATGTCTCTAATATTGATGGAGTACCAGCTTGTACCGCATCACCATTTCGGTCTCTACATGACTTATTTAAAACCAACAGGTAGAGCGTTCTGACAAAAATGTCTTAAGTCCCTGTATGTCAAAGCTCTAGGAGTCACCAACAGAAACTTCATCATGGCTTTCTGCCCGGGGGCAGAGTTGAGCAGTGGGTGAGTGAACGAAAGAGCAACTAAAGCACCATTGTCCTCTGTCACATAGTGAAGCAGGATGCGCATTTAGGAGATTTTGATTTTGATGTATCTTAAAGACGTAATGATTACTCTTTTGTAGAAGATCTTCAACTAAAGCACCATTGTCCTCTGTCACATAGTGAAGCAGGATGCGCATTTAGGAGATTTTGATTTTGATGTATCTTAAAGACGTAATGGTTACTCTTTTGTAGAATAGATCTTCAATGCAGTGGATCGAAAAACTGTTTGATTTATTTTATCTAAAAGTAGATACATGTATGAGATAAGAGGACTTTTTGGAATAGCCAGAATTAGATTCAAAGTTATTGGAAACGAAACTACGGCAAAAGAAAGTAAAAGTAGTAAAAAAATCAATGTAAGAGAAATAAGGACAGAAACCTAAAAAAAAAAAAAAATCAACAGAAAAAAGAATGATTCATTTACTTGAAGAAAAAAAAAAAAAAAAAACCATAGGCAGCAATTGTGAAGGCTCGTGGTGTGCCATGCCAAACACTGTATGATGTTGATTCTTTATTACCCCGTGGAGGTAGAAATATTCAAAGACAAAAGTTTTTAAAGTCTTAAAAAAGTAAAGTTAGATACCAAAAAGTAGTAATAGGAAGATGTAGTAACAGATTTGGTTCCCTTAATGAAATGGCTGAAAGTCAATGTATGCTCCATCTCTTCTGAGCCTGAATACCTGTATAACCGCAATGATTTAATTAAACTTTTTTAAATACCTTTATTTAGATTTAAGTGCGAGTACTAAATTAGGTAATTTAACCTTTTTCGGCCTAGATTTTACATTAGGCCTACTGGTGTACCGTACAAGGTAAACGTACACGTTGACATGAGGATACAACTGAATACTCATTCTCCGGGAGGAAAGTGAACAGGTCGGGAGGGTGGGGATCTCCAAATATTCTGTTGGTTTTGAATGACATTTAAACTCAGCTACTCTTTAGTGGATTTTCTTACAGCATTTTTCCATTAATTTTCCATTGAAGTAAATCATGGGGATATAGCCATGTTACAATATGACGAAATTTGATACTTACAGTTATGAGGTTGACTAAATGTTCATATAAAAAAGATTACTTTTTGCATTTTTCAGCTCATAGTGTATTTTACTCTCGCGAGTACAGTGAGAAATATTAAAGATGATACTTCTAAATCAATTTATATGTATAAGACTATAAAACATGTACAATTTGATGTATGATTTATTCATGTAAGGATACACTACCTTCTAAAAAAATGCCAAGTAAATTAATATTTGTTTCCCTTGATAAAATTAATGTTGCGAAATACGCAACAGCTTATTTTCATATATTTGAATAACCAGTGATTTGAGAAAGTACCTTTTAAAGTTGCTGGCCAAAAAAAAAAAAAAAAGGGTTTTATTGAAATGGCGCTTGACTAGAAAACCAAATATTTTAAATATAAGTTATAACAGTAAGTTTCCTAACAAGTAAACTACAAGCTTAAATTTTGTATCATTTTCAAATGAATCACAAGTCCCATGCATTTATCTATCAAAATAGGAAATTATAAAGACCTTGAATTTTTAATTCGAAAACTGGATGATAAAGTTATTGCATGAGAGCCTACATCCATGATACGTGTATAAATCTATAGCAGGAAAATTGATTTGCCCGTAAACCAGCAAATTATTCCAAGCTCCACCACTTACTATCAATAATAATTATTTAGAAAATCAGTTAAACACACATTGAAACTTTCGAAACCATCAAAGAGAAATGATGAGATTTGGGCTTGACTTGCGAGAGTTGAGGGAACACTGAGCTGGGAACTTATTTAATGAAAATTTTGTTAACCTCATGGTTGGAACTGTATCTCTGAGGATCTAACAAAGCCACTTGAGCTGCTCATTCTCTCGTGCGTGCTTCCTATCATGCTGATTTCTTCCTCAGCAACAGATGTGTAGGCCTACATACACATCTCAACCGTTCAAGACTTAAATGCTTGTTCAAAACTGTAGAATCTGAAAATGATGGAAAGGTTAAATTATTTCTGGAAAGTTTATTATGTACATGTAAATACACAATGAATCGGTAGTATACAGGGAAAAAACATTACACTCGAAAATTTAGTTTTTTTTTTCAAAATGTACAAACTGACTTTTAATCTGGTCGCTAGAAAAAGCGACAGGAAGAAACGACAGGATGGTGGTGATTGCGCCGGGCGCCAGAAGATTATAACACACAAGATGGGCGTAAGACATTTAAGCTTTATAGAAAGTTTAATGTTTTAGATTTTTACCAACGTCTCGTATTTATAACAGTTCTGCGCAGCGTACTCTATGAACAATGTTGAAACTTTAGTATATTCTATGAACAATGTTAAAACTATAACCTATCTGTACAGTGGTTTAAATGAAACCCGGTTTCTGAACAATGGTTACAAGCGATGCGAATTACATACATCAGTAGTGTCGCTATAGCCTATGTAATGATTAAACTAACACTATGATCGTCTATCTGAGCGATGTGATAACTATATTATCCTGCTTCAAAGAAGTTCTTACACACTAATATAAGAACGCTAATCATAGTGCAATTGATTAATAACATAACTCTTTCACAATTATGGTTGTTCAACAATGTAAAACTAGACCATTTACATTAAACATGCACAATCAAACAAGAGTTAAATGGAAAAAGTAAACATAATAGTTTAGAAAATTTAAGTATTATCATTTTCCACCTAGAATACATCAAGTTTAAAACTTTTCAGTTTTATTTTCATGTTTGAAACCATTAATGTGGGCGAATAGAATGGGCGTAAAATCATAAATATGTATCATATGTTTTACAATACTTTAGATTGACAAAAGTTTACACTTGGCTGAGGTGGATTTCTCTACGTGTAACATGTCTGATATTTTCTAAACATTCCTATAGCTATGGCCCATAAATTAAAAAAAAAATTGTACTTAAGCATATCCTCCAAACATAGAATTTTCTCTTAAAGCTGTTCAAATCAGATTCTAATTTTCTTGACAACCCATTCACTTTTAAAGGAAGCTTGCTCAACAAAGTTCTTACGTTCGTCTTGCAATTGAAATTCCTCGGAGAACAATTTTTCTTAAACCATATTATAACATTATTTTGTATGATTAAAAAATTCTCAAGCTTTTTGCCGCTGGAGCATAGAGTCCGTCGCAAAACTTTCATCTCAACTTTTAGAGAAATACGGCGTTTGGTTTCGAGCAACAATCTTAGAAGAAATACGGTGACTTAAATCAATAATGATATGGAAGAGAAGGAAGACATTTTAAAACAATACCCGAAAATTATTATTTGGTATTTAATACTCATGAGGGAAGTGATGGATGACACCCAAACACTAAAAGAGGTTCATCAATTTCTTTGCATTCTCTCGCAAAGAAAAACTCACAAATAAGCTCTGACTGATCAAAAGAGACATAGTTATATCAAAACAAAGATTTTCAAACTGAGTGTCACAAGCTAGCTGGGCATCATTATCTGCTCACAAAGGTCTAAGGAAAGTGTAGCAATTTAGCATTATAGGAGCGTGTAGCAAACAAGTTCACGGCCCTTCCATGTGTTCTACTCATTGTCAAACCTTATCAAGGTCTCAGCTGAGGGACAGTGCTGGGAGAAGATCTCAATAGAAGAGCGTCTAGCAAATAAGTTCAGGACTCTTCCAAGTGTTCTACTCACTGTAGCACCTAAGCAAGGTCTCATCTGAGGGATAGTGCATAATAGAAAATCTCAATAGAAGAGCGTCTAGCAAATACGTTCAGGATTCTTCCAAGTGTTCTACTCACTGTAGCACCTTAGAAAGGTCTCATCTGAGGGACAGTGCTGGGAGAAGATCTCAATAGAAGAGCGTCTAGCAAATACGTTCAGGATTCTTCCAAGTGTTCTACTTACTGTAGCACCTTAGCAAGGTCTCATTTGAGGGATAGTGCGGGGAGAAGATCTCAATAGAAGAGCGTCTAGCAAATACGTTCAGGATTCTTCCAAGTGTTCTACTTACTGTAGCACCTTAGCAAGGTCTCATCTGAGGGATAGTGCGGGGAGAAGATCTCAATAGAAGAGCGTCTAGCAAATACGTTCAGGATTCTTCCAAGTGTTCTACTTACTGTAGCACCTTAGCAAGGTCTCATCTGAGGGATAGTGCGGGGAGAAGATCTCATTATAAGACCGTCTAGCCAATAATTTCAGGAATCTTCCAAAACCAAGCGCGATCTCATCTATACGAAAACTAGGAACAAATGAGATAAAATCGTTGTTGAAATCTTTCAAACTCCTAAGCCTTGCAAACTTTCATCTGCGTAGAGCGTTTTTGAGTGTTTTGTAACGCTTGAAAGTTTATTTGAGGATTTAAACCTCGTTATATTTGGCGTGCGCCATCCTGTGAGCTGTGTATTGCTGAACATGTGGAAGATTACAAGATTGTAAGTTGCACGACGAAAATCTGGAATCACCTTTTATAGATAGGGTTATAAAACAGAGCCAAGTTAACAAGCAACTAAACAAGTAGATCAAGAGTTGACGCTGAAGAACATAGACTTGTAGCCATAGAGCAGCAATAAATTCTAAATTTTAAACAAAGCTTGCGGTTTAACTTCGTTGTTTGCCGGTCTACCTGAACCTGTGGGATAACAGAATGAAGTATTCAGTCATACAAGCGTGCTTTATGTTAAATTTAATAATCAATGTGATTTTGATACATATCGTGACATATAACCATGAAGTTTTAAATACTTTCATGACGGGAAATACTGAGATAGAAGAACAGAAAACTGCTGGGTTTTTTAATCTCACAAATTGTGGAAAGACTTTGAGAAGGAAGAATCTTTCTTCATGAGGTCTAACTTATAAAGGATCTTACATGGTTGACAAAAGGCACAAAAACCTAAGGCACGCATTAACAAACTTTTATATATATATATATATATATATATATATATATATATATATATATATATATATATATATATATGTCTGTACAATATTACATAGATATAATAAAAGACCTGAATGCTTCTAAGTTAGTATAACATCAAATAATATATTCCGGATGAACATAAACAAAAAATTCAATTTATGAATTGACATAATTAAACTTTCATTTTATTCCTACATAAGTTCTGCCAAGTAGTCAATGACTTATTTCTTCAATGAATCTTGGTAAACATTTCAATATGGAGAGTTTCAAGGTGCATGGCATGAATAAAAATGTTATCAGCAAATTGGATACATCACACGTTTGTCATTTCTCAGGTAGATTAGAACAGATAGAGGTGAGAGAGGTCAGAGATTGTGATGCTGGACATAAATTTGGAAGCGGTTGTCTTAGTTTGAGCACCATGGACTTTTAAATCCATCTTATCGGCCACTCACCTTGACTCTCAATGCAGGGAATATAAGAAATGTTGATTTTTTTTACAGCAATTTTTATCTCTAAAGACCGGAGAAAACAGCGAGGAAGAACATAAAGTTAAAGGTAAATTTGATAGGTAAAATTTGAACAGCAAAAGCAATAACAACAACAACATTAATAATTATAAAGATAATAATAATAATAATAATAATAATAATAATAATAATAATAATAATAATAATAATAATAATAAATGAACGAACCACGTGAAACAGTCACTTAAAGCTTTATTTAAAAAAAAAAAAAAAAGGAACGAATAGCAGCAAGGAATGAACTAAACGCATCAATTTCACATTTATCTCCCTTCCCGCGTAAACTTCTTTGCCAAAACAATTACAGAGAATAACTGCAGACTATAGTTAGAACGGCCGCCATAACTAAAATATCTAATAAACCTGTGCTACATTTCCAGCAGTCGTTTTGCTTGTTTTCACATCACGTTATACCTAAGATGAATTATTAGTTTTTTTTTAAATTTCTTTCGTGGCGGATTAATTCCTGGTGGGTGTGATCCGGTCAATGTACACTAAGCGTTGTTAGTCTCTGATAAATTTTACGCACCTTGAAGAGAAAGAGAGACGGAGAGACACAGAATATAAGGTCGCGACCGATAAAGCCTTAAAGAGACATTGAGCTAAGAAGGCCCTTGGTGAGACAGAGACACAGAGGAAAATGTAAGGAAACATTAAAAGATAGATCATACAAATATGACTGAAAGAAAAGCCATGTTAATTAAATAAATATCAGGCGAAACAGAGAGAGAGAGAGAGAGAGAGAGAGAGAGAGAGAGAGAGAGAGAGAGAGAGAGAGAGAGAGAGAGAGACAGACAGACAGACAGACAGACAGAGAGAGAGAGAGACAAAGAGACAGACAGACAGACAGACAGGCAGACAGGTAGACATATAGAAAGGCAGACAGACAGACAGAGATAGAGAGACAGGCAGACAGACACATAAGAAACAAAAGTATGACGGAAGACAAAATAAAGCACATCGAGCGAGAGAAAGGGAGGGAGATTAACAATGGTAGAGATTACGAAATCGGCTAGGGAAGATTTAGAGACAAAGATTGGGAGAAAAATGGAAGAAGAGAATTTAAAAAAAAATGCTATGATTCATAACCGAAAAGGCAAGCAACACAATCTTTAGCAAACCTGGTATGCTTAATTACACTGGATAGAAGGGTAAACGGTACCTGACGCATGAAAGAAAACAAACCAAAACAGTAAATTATGCATGTTAACAAGTCATAATCAGTTACATATGTTTACATAGCTATGTCATACATGGGAGGCATCTTAACATGGGTCTTTGCCAATTTCTCTGCATGACGAAGGCAAATTTTATAACGTTACAGAAAGAAAACATTTTCAACAATAATTTATCTGTAGGTTCATTACGAGCTAATAAGGACATTATTTATAACATAAAAACGCAACACGCATAAAACGTGTATGTGAGAAGGTCAATATTCAACTGGTAATCAATGCCAGTTAAAAAAGTTTTAGATCTGTAATAATATAAACAGATTGAACTATGATGAGTCCCAGTCAAAAGTTTTCCTCTGCTGCTTTTACACAAACATACAGGTATGATCGTGAGCCCATTCGGTACAACTCGGTACAACTCGGTACAACTCGGTACAACTCCTGCTACCACCAGACAGGTAGACACCTAGAACATGGCCATCATTTGACGATTTTTTTTTGCGGCTTGTTACGCTCTGCTAGCGAGTATTAAGTCGAGATCTGGTTTCACTTTGTATAATCTATCCAAACTATCGCGGTGAATGTGATGTGGAGTGCAGTAAAACCTCAGGAATTAAGGAAATATTTATTTCGATAATGACTTAAACATAACCACTGGTGCAATAATCATATAATCATATATCTGCAATGAAACAAATTATTCTAGGCTCAATATTGGAGGTTATAATCTATTCACACTCGAAATCAGGAGAGCAGCTACAGGGCTAGGCATGTCTATGTTTCATTGGAATCTCACTTTCTTGATTTTCAAAGCGCACCTGCAAAGCAGAATCATTTATCCGCTAATTAAGTCTGTATCATGATGCTTTCTCTTACATGCGCCGCTTGATTCTCATACTTTTTGCTCTCAAAATCCACCAGCAAGGCAGTATCGTTGATTTATCAGTTTATATTAAACCGTATCATGGTTGCTCTGCCGTACACGCGACGCTTGATTCTCATATTATTTGCTCTCAAAATCCACCAGCAAGGCAGTATCATCAATTTATCAGTTTATATTAAACTGAATCAGGCGCTGCTTATATCTCAAAATAATAAGTCTCAATGTGCACTAAAGCCAGTATCATTACATCAAGCTGTATGAATTATGGCTGGACTCCCTTTAAGGCACTAATCCTTGATCTTTGTTGTGTACCACCGGCGAGTGTTTACACTAACCACTTGATATTTAACGAGGACAATTTGAGTATGTTTCTATTCTTCGCCATTCCCTGACGACAACACAATTTCTCATGTATTTCTTTTGAAGGCCCGGCGATTCGTACAGATCTGAAGTATTCGAGTTACTGATTCACGAACTCTTAATCTTTATTCTCTGGAAGGAGAATCTTTTTGTCAATGAGACGCGAGCAAAGGCCGTATGTAATGGACATCCAATGAGTTCGTTGATATTATTCGAACTGTCTTATGAATATCTGTATTCGAGCGCATAGAATACCGTTCGAAAAATTCCTGGTCGAAGTTTTAGACTCTCACTCAATCTGTTCCGGAAGACAAGTCTGCATTGGAGTTGAGTCTGTCATTGTGTCTAGATTGACTATTCTAGACAGAGATTTTGGCTATCACTCAATATGGATAGGTGGACTAGTCTAAACAGAAGTTCAAGCTCTCACTCAGTGTTTTGCGAAGGAGTAGCCGAGATAAGAGTTTTAGGCTCTCACTCAGTGTGTTCCGAAGGACTAGTCGAGATAAGAGTTTTAGGCTTTCACTCAATAACATTCGAGATAGGAACTTTAGGCTTTAACTGAATGTAGTCAGAAAGACTAGTATAGATAGGTGTCTTATACACTCATTCAATGTCTACATAGGAGTTTTAGACTCCTACCTACAGTATTCAGAAGGAGTATATGAGACAGGAGTTTTAGACTCCTACCTACAGTATTCAGAAGGAGTATATGAGACAGGAGTTTTAGACTTCTACCTACAGTATTCAGAAGGAGTATATGAGGCAGGAGTTTTAGACTTCCACCTACAGTATTCAGAAGGAGTATATGAGGCAGGAGTTTTAGACTTCCACCTACAGTATTCAGAAAGAGTATATGAGACAGGAGTTAATATGCTCTCACTCAATATGCTCAAATGGACCAGTCCGGATTAGAGATTACAGCTCTCACTCAATATGCTCAAATGGACCAGTCCAGATCAGAGATTTTAGCTCTCACTCAATATGTCCAGATGGACTAGTCTAGATGGGAGTTTTAGGCGCTCGCTAAATATGTCCAGGAAGACGAATATTGGTAAAAGGTATAAGCTCTTAATGTGTTCTCATAGACTAGTCTATGTTATGAGGTATAGGCTCTCACTGTGTTCTCATAGACGAGTCTGTGTTATGAGGTATAGGCTCTCACTGTGTTCTCATAGACTAGTCTATGTTATGAGGTATAGGCTCTTAATGTGTTCTCATAAACTAGTCTATGTTATGATGTATAGGCTCTCAGTGTGTTCTCAAAGACGAGTCTATGTTATGAGGTATAGGCTCTCACTGTGTTCTAGAAGACTAGTCTATGTTATGAGGTATAGGCTCTCACTGTGTTCTAGAAGACTAGTCTATGTTATGAGGTATAGGCTCTCACTGTATTCTCATAGACTATTCTATGTTATGAGGTATAGGCTCTCACTGAGTTCTAGAAGACTAGTCGATGTTTTGAGGTATAGGCTCTCACTGTGTTCTAGAAGACTAGTCTATGTTATGAGGTATAGGCTCTCACTGTGTTCTCATAGACTAGTCTATGTAATGAGGTATAGGCTCTCACTGTGTTCTAGAAGACTAGTCTATGTTATGAGGTATAGGCTCTTAATGTGTTCTCATAGACTAGTCTGTGTTATGAGGTATAGGCTCTTAATGTGTTCTCATAGACTAGTCTGTGTTATGAGGTATAGGCTCTTAATGTGTTCTCATAGACTAGTCTATGTTATGAGGTATAGGCTCTTAATGTGTTCTCATAAACTAGTATGTGTTATAAGGTATAGGCTCTCACTGTGTTCTCATAGATTAGTCTATGTTCTGAGGTATAGGCTCTCACTGTGGTCTCATAGACTAGTCTGTGTTATGAGGTATAGGCTCTCACTGTGTTCTCATAGACTAGTCTATGTTGTGAGGTATAGGCTCTCAGTGTGTTCTCAAAGACGAGTCTATGTTATGAGGTATAGGCTCTCACTGTGTTCTAGAAGACTAGTCTATGTTATGATGTATAGGCTCTCAGTGTGTTCTCAAAGACGAGTCTATGTTATGAGGTATAGGCTCTCACTGTGTTCTAGAAGACTAGTCTATGTTATGAGGTATAGGCTCTCACTGTGTTCTAGAAGACTAGTCTATGAGGTAATGGCTCTCTGGGTATCTTGTTATATAAGGAGGTTTAGGCCCTCATTGAATGTGTTTAGTTATACAAGTCTAGAAAGCAGTTTTGGCTCCAATGTCATGTCTCTTAGTACACGGTTTAAATAGGAGTTTTTGGTTTTTCCACAATGCCCAGCTTCATGCCGAGCCACTTGCACTTGGCCTTGACGTCCTCCTGCACCAGGTTGAAGCACATGGCGATGAGGGAGAGCCCCAGCACCAGGTACAGCGCGCACAGAACGAGCTTCTCCTCCTGCGCCCACGCCCCAGTGTCCATCCCAGGCACGATATCCCCGAACCCAATGGTGCTGAGCGTGATGAAGCAGAAGTAGGAGCCTGTGAGCATGTCCCAGCCTTCCCATGATGCAAACAGCATGGCGCCGGCGATGATGTAGCCAGCAATGAGCAGGAGACACAGGGAGGTCGGGACGTGGATGACCTCTTTCGACTTGTCCGCAGAATCGTCTTCGTTGGAGGTCACGACCGGCCTGCCGATACCCATGCCTTTCTCCAGGTCCGGGTGCAAGGTCAGAGTGCGCCTGCGCGGCTTGAACAGCGTGCAGCAGACGCCGCAGCAGACTTTCCCGTACAGCAACCGGAAGCCGGTGGCCATGACGTCACCGATGTTGGTCAGGCACAGCAAGGTCAGAGGGATGCCGACAACAGCGTAGGCGATGGTGACCAGGCGCCCGATGGTTGTCTTTGGTGCCACATGACCAAAACCTGGATCGACGGGGGGAAAAAAAACATAAAGATTTTAACCATGAGCTTTCTAAATTGAATCTACACAATCATTGTATACTTTTTGTTATTATTCTATCCTACTCCTTCCCCCATCTGTCTTAATTTTTCTCAGTCTTCTTTGTTATTTCGTCACTTTTTTATTTATCTTGTCTCCTCCTTTTTCTATTTACTATTTATCTTCGTGTTGTTGTTTTTTTTCCTTACTCCTTTCTATATATCACTTGTCTTTCTTCCCTACTGCAATTTCTCCCCGGTTTAAACTATATATTGTAAAAGCGTGTAGTACACTCGCGTGAATATGTGTACAGTGATAACATTGTGCCGTCACCACTGTTTCATAGAGCTCCCAGTCTCTCTCTCTCTCTCTCTCTCTCTCTCTCTCTCTCTCTCTCTCTCTGTCTGTCTGTCTGTCTGTCTGTCTCTCTCTCTGTCTGTCTCTCTCTATCTATCTGTCTGTCTGTCTCTGTATCTCTGTCTATCTCTCTGTCTGTCTCGCTGTGTCTCTCTCTGTCTGTCTCTCTCTCGCTCTGTCTGCCTGTCTATTTGTCTGTCTGTCTCTCTATCTCTCTCTCTCTGTGTCTCTATCTATCTATCTATCTATCTATCTATCTATCTCTCACACACACATACACACCTCCACCAGTCCCCGATCTTCGCTCTTTCCCTCCTCTTCCCCTCATGACCAAAAAAAGATTAAAAATTTTTTTAATTAAAAATGTAATCAAAGCATTGATCTGCAACTATAACCTAAAAAATATAAAGTTGAAACGTAAAATTGGAAAAGAAACAAAGTTAATTTATTAACGTAAACACGCAGAACCTCGATGAAATGATTGTTTGTCGCGCTGAATCTCGCCAGTGGCTCAAAAAATACAAGTTTGTGTAAATAACACGAGCAGCGATAGCAGCATCCAGTAACAGCCGTTCAAATTGGAGTGAGTTCTAAACAATCTTTTGTTCTGTCAAGTGTTCCATTTAATTTAACTCGCAACCCATGTTATGTCAAATATTGGAGATTACATCGTTCTGCCTAGCTACATATTGACGGTTTAGGGTGTAAAATTTTATCTGATTTTTATACGCAATTTACAAATAACGGTCTTTATTACCGAGGCACACACACAAAAAAAAAAAATCAACAAAAAACAACCATCCATCAAATGAAAAGTGATAGACAGGGCTTTATTTTGCCCATCTAAGGAAAAAACCAACACGATCGACTGTATTCAACATGGCGACTACCATTATAATCTATTTTTGTCTGAGGTAGCGATAATTGTAACTGGACTGTACCACGATCATCCCTGCCCAATGAGCGGCGGGATCTACAAGATAAACAAATCCGGCGATCATCGGGGAAACCCCATGGATCCGCATCACATCTGGAAAGGAGCAGCATGGATCGTAAATCAGGAAGCAGGAGATGGTTGGCTCGCAGCATCCCCGCGTAGACTGCATGACGTGCTCTGAACGTAAGCTACCAGGAGTTATAGCTAGCTAGCTGGGCTTGGGCAGTGGAGGATTGTCTCCCCTCGCTTCTGACGCTCTCACTTGCAGCCAACTGCAAAGCTTCGGGTCTGAAGTGTGACTTCTCGTTAAGGAGCCCCTTTTTAGGGACACCTCTATCCACTTCTATTTCTGAATTTCATAAATATTCTGCATTTAAACAAAGTTGTTGTTTTTTTTTGTTTGTTTTTTACGCTATTTCTTGATAGTCTAGAAGAGAACCATCTAACCTAAGCTTACAGCTGTTACCGTCTATCATGCTCGTAGAGGGTTGAAATAAACAGCAGCAGCAGCAGCAACAACAACAACAACAACAACAACAATAATAGAAGCATAAAAACATAAAAATATAACAAAGTTTCACGTGTGAATCAGAAAATCTGAAACTGAGCCTTCAGACTACAGTAACTCTGTTACCTAGTTTGTTTCCCGGCGTTACCTATTCTCTCTCTCTCTCTCTCTCTCTCTCTCTCTCTCTCTCTCTCTCTCTCTCTCTCTCTCTCTCTCTCTCTCTCTCTCTCTCTCTCTCTCTCTCTCTCTTTCTCTCTCTCGCTCTCTCTTTCTCTCTCTCTCACCCTCTCTCTATCTCTCTCTCAATTTCATTTCCACAAATGATTTACTTTAGAATCTTGTTTGTCAATCTAAAATTTAAAACCCATTAGGCGCCACAGTGTTGAACGAATAACGGTATCAGCAGCTAACCTGGCTCTAGGTTTGGAAATTTCAAAAACAATACGAAACAAACAACATGAAACGAACTCCACCGAGCTCTTCAAGATCGAAAGAGAGTAGCAGTGACTTCAGCACAGGAATCTATTCCGTAATATCGCAGTAGATCGGTGGATTCTGTAGTAGATTTAGTTTACATGAGATAGGAAATGTTAATGAATGTTCAAGAATGCTTGTTAAGATATGTTCTCCCCAAATGATCCAATTAGCTGAGATTCGCTCAGAAGTAATACGCAAAATTTGTCGGAAAAGGAAATTTTTCAATTTATCTTTTCTATCAGCATTTATAGTAAATAGAAATACTAGTAAAATTGTTGAAGAAGGACATTTTTTCAGTATCTTTTTTCTATTGACATTTTTAGTAAATCGAAGTAATAATAAAATAGTTGATAAAGGACTTATAACTTTCGTATAAGCGTTTTTAGTAATAAGCAAGTCAATGTGATGGAAAAAGCTACAAATTTCTAAAAAGATGCAAAACGCATTGCTAAAACGAGTAGTTAATTAATTTTGAAAAAAGTCCAATCTATCTATGAATTCTTCCAACTTTTCTTATTATGAAAGTGGGCAAGACAATACACATCATGACACTCTCTGCTAGAAGTTATAGCCTTTTAATGATAGTTTAGAAAGATCTTAAAATAGAATTATTTGTTTCCCATTATTGAGGAATGCTGCGCATTTTTAGCGACTAATATATTTGTCTTTCCCAACCATTTTAATAAGCATTCAGTTAAAAAAAAACAGGGTGGGTTAACCGAAAGGCCATCGGGTTTTCCCAGATTCCTGCCTTTAAAAAAGTTAATGAAAGAAACACACGCACGCACAAATGCAGATCTACAGTTCAGTCAAGTCTTCCATTTGCAATCAAACACTGCAGCTCTCAACCATATCTCCTTAATGTTTTCCACCTTATTTTATCTTCTGATTGTATCGTGCCGTATCAATTTGTGCCTGTGTATCGGTTTGTTTTTCTGCTTTCTGACCTGAGATTATTTACCTGTGTTTTGTTTCTTTCGCGCCTTCTAACGAAACTTTCTAGAAGGAAAATCCTTATCCTCTGCACACGGTTTGAAAATATTGCGTCGTGCGAATGGAAATGTCATCATAAATGAGAAAATTATAACTCTTCGTATTAATTTCAGTCCGGATGAGTTTAGCTTTGATTTGTAGATATCGCACAATAAAGTAATATAAGTTATTACTTCAATAAAAATATCTTCAGAAGCTAATTCAGTCTTGTAATACATTATTAAGATCAAGTCAATCTGGATAAATGCCTCTAAAGCCAAAATATATTCAGCTGATTAAATCGGCGGACACTACTACATTGAGACTATTAAGGTATGGTGAAGACCTTCCAGATATTTAAAGAAAATGATTTTAGTAAGATCCGTGGATTTGATGGATGTACCCGAAGGATCCATCAGTGAAAGCAGATAATAAGATCAGATTCTTCTTGGAAACAGAGTATGCGATAATTTCTTGGAACATACGGATAGTTGTTAGGAGATGCAGTTGGTTCTTGGAGCATGCGGATAGATCATGAAAGATACTTCAATTTTGGGAACAATAAGAATAGTTGGCGAGTTATGTAGAATCCTAAACCTATTCATTGATCGTTTTCAAAGCTCATTATCGTAATGCTAAATAAATGCACAGCAAAGAATTCCCGAAAGGCAGTGCACCATAATGCGCTTTTTGCAGTAATCGCAAGTCTTCATAACTATATGTATTTTAACAGATCTTAAAATATATTTAGAAAATACAGAATAAGTCGATTTCCCTATTTTTGACAGCGGCTTCTTTGTTTTGGTTATTTCCATACAGTGAATTGATTGCTTTATCAATTAACCAAATATTAAATAATGGATGATGTGATTGTGCTTTTTGTTTGTAAGAGTCATATCGAATCAGTAAAAATATGTTTTCTATAGTATCTCTGAATTAGTGGATACATTAAGGGTACCATAGTGCCATACAATCATTGGATACGTAAGATGTCTATAAACACGTTGAAATACTGGAGACAAATCATTTCTATGATCATATTAAGTCTGCGGATAAAGCACTGAGTACTGCAGCTTTTCGCAATAATGAGGAATCATTTTTTGTGATAATTCTCAAATAATGTGTGAATTGCGATGTTTAAAAAAAAGACAAAGATTGTATCCAGACTCTCGATTCTCAAACGTTCGGTGTAGTTTGTGGTGGTAGAAATAACCACCTCCTTTTCGTTTTACCCAAAGATATGTCATTGTATTCCTTTTTTTTTACACAAAAAATCTGAATGTAAAATTTCTTCACCATAATTATTTATAGAAGATTCTGAGCAACTCAATGATAGACGCAGATGGTAAAAGAGAATCTTAGGTTGATAATAGAATCCACGTTTTCACCAAGTAATCTAATTATTTGATCTCAAGTTCGTGTGATTTTTCTATACAGTTGTAAACAAATTTGTCTCCTTTCCCCTGATCCTACCGGAAAATGTTTGTTGATAAGGTCCAGGATTACAAGGAAGAAAACAAACAACAACTTTTAAGTGCTTACTTCTCAACACGCAAACATACGCACACCTGAAAATCTCTTTCTTGCCCCACAGAGAGGGTAAAGTCACGAGGTTCAAATAACAAGGAAGGGATGGAGAGGATAAATATATAATAGAAGAAGAAGGAGGAGGAGGAGAAGGAGGGGGAGGAGGAGGAGGAGGAGGAGGAGGAGGAGAAGAAGAAGAAGAAGAAGTAGAAGAAGAAGAAGAAGAAGAAGAAGAAGAAGAAGAAGAAGAAGAAGAAGAAGAAGAAGGAGAAGGAGGAGGAGGAGAAGGAATAGGAGGAGGAGGAGGAGGAGGAGGAGGAGGAGAAAAAGAAGAAGAAGAAGAAGAAGAAGAAGAAGAAGAAGAAGAAGAAGAAGAAGAAGAAGAAGAAGAAGAAGAAGAAGAAGAAGAAGAAGAAGAAGAAGAAGAAGAAGAAGAAGAAGAAGAAGAAGAAGAAGAAGAAGAAGAAGAAGAAGAAGAAGAAGAAGAAGAAGAAGGAGGAGGAGGAGGAGGAGGAGAAGAAGAAGAAGAAGAAGAAGAAGAAGAAGAAGAAGAAGAAGAAGAAGAAGAAGAAGAAGAAGAAGAAGAAGAAGAAGAAGAAGAAGAAGAAGAAGAAGAAGAAGAAGAAGAAGAAGAAGAAGAAGAAAGCCAACAACAACAATAACAAAAAGAAAAAAAAGTAAAAATGTTGGCACCTGGACAAATCTTCGAAGCTATTATTGCTGTGTGCCCACCAAAACCCACAAACATAATCACCAGTACTACTGAATAAAGCCCAGCCCAGTGGCACTTTATGATTACCCAAAAACTGGAGAGCTCCAGACAGAGAGAACAGAGTACCTGGCCTGAGATTAGCAGACCTTGACAAGAGCCATCTGCTATCAATATAGATATTATATCTCGTAATGACCTCACTGGGAACAACCATAGTTAGAAGACGATACGAGTTTTATCCTCCATTGCTATGAAAACCTCTCTCTCTCTCTCTCTCTCTCTCTCTCTCTCTCTCTCTCTCTCTCTCTCTCTCTCTCTCTCTCTTTCTCTTTCAATTACCTCCTACAAATCCCTATTGCTCTCTTTGCAAATGGAGAAAAAATTTCGTCACGATATTAGAGTCTCCAGTTACAAGTTGTGTGTTTGTTTTCTTGTTGGTATTTTTTTCTGATACCTTTGTCAAAATTATTGTTATTGTCAGCACCCAGCCATCAATTTTTATCTTCTTTTTTTGCGTATGATCATAATGCATGTAAGAAGTTAGTTTTGTAAAAAGATTGATGTAACGTTTGGACTACTATTTAAGTATGCGTTTTGCTTTTCCACTGCTCATTTCATTTAACTATCCAACTATCTATTATCTATATCCATCTTCCTCCTCCTCCTCGTTATCTTCCTCATCTGGCCCACTCTCCTATAGCCGTGGTCACAGTGATGGCGTGCAGCAATGACATAGCGAAAGACCGCTGATCTCCACCCCCATCCATCTTTGGACCCATACACCTATTCTCGGGGTAGGACCAGTGCCGTACCCCCTTCCCCCCTAACCATCTGACCCACTCTCCTATAGTCGTGGTCACAGTGATGGCGTGCAGCAATGACATGGCGAAAGACCGCTGATCTCCACCCCCACCCATCTTTGGACCCATACACCTATTCTCGGGGTAGGACCAGTGCCGTACCCCCTTCCCCCCTAACCATCTGACGCACTCTCTTATAGTCGTGGTCACAGTGATGGCGTGCAGCAATGAGATGGCAAAAGACCGCTGATCCCCACCCCCACCCATCTTTGGACCCAATACACCTACTCTCGAGGTAGGACCAGTGCCGTACCCCCTTCCCCCCTAACCATCTGACCCACTCACCTATAGTCGTGGTCACAGTGATGGCGTACAGCATGGAACTGGCGAAGGACCACTGGCCCTCCTCCTTGGTGTCGTAGCCCTCGTCCTTGACCATGTGGTAGAAGAAGGCCTCGAAGTCCTCCACCGACTTACTGACCTCCCCCGTCAGGTTCTTCATGCTACTCTCGCTCGCCTTGAAGTCGGCGGCCAGGGAGATGAGGCGACCAATCACATCCGAGCGTTTAGCCTGCAGGAAAGGTCAAGGACGGACACAAACCAAATTACAGTGGTGAGATAACAAAATAAATGATAATTCGAGTGCTGAAAAGTAATGGAATAACGTGTGCATTACTCTTATATTGTTAGAATATGGATAAAAATTATAAGATTTGCTAGCTTGAATGGAAAAGACGAAGTTTGATAGGGTAAAATATCATTATACCAAGGTTTGATCTGTTTTTTTTCGCACACTATATCATGTTTCTCTTTGTCTATTTCCTCGCATCTCATACCTCCTTCCTCTTTTCCATTTGCTCACTGTATCAACCTCCTGTTTTGGCTCTATCTGTCTGTCTGTCTCACACACACACACACACACACACACTCTCTCTCTTTCTGTCTTTCCCTCTGTCTCTGTCTTTGTCTGTCTGTCTGTGTCTGTCTGTCTGTGTCTGTCTCTATCTCTCTGACTCTCTGTCTGTCTGTCTGTCTGTCTGTCTGTCTGTCTGTCTGTCTCTATCTGTCTGTCTGTCTGTCTGTCTGTCTGTCTGTCTGTCTGTCTGTCTCTGTCTCTCTATCTCTCTCTCTCTCTCTCTCTCTCTCTCTCTCTCTCTCTCTCTCTCTCTCTCTCTCTCTCTCTCTCTCTCTCGCTCACTCTTTTTCTGTTTTTTTTTTTTTTTGGCTCTATTAGTCTATATCTGTTTGTGTTTCTGTATCTTTTTTTGTCTATGTACCATGTCTCTCTTCATCTCTACAAATTATCTTTTTCTGTACCTCTATCTGCAATTCTTCTGAATCCTTATATCTGTCTGTCTATTTTGCCCTCTCATTGTTCCTGCCTCTTTCTCTGACAGACTGTCTCTTTCTCATAGCCACAGAATGATCACATGGGTTGATCAGATGATGGAAAAGTAACTCCCACCAGCTCTAAATGTTTTCAGCCGTGTAGTCTAAATATACTTTGGATAAATGGGCATAGCTATGAAAAAAATGCTTTTCTCCCTTTTCGCAGCTATTTACAAACGGCGCCTAATTAACCTAATCGTGTAAAATTACAACTTTATAGCTTTCATTATTCAAATATATAATTGTCATGATTCAGAGAAAAATTTTTTTTGCAACGGAATGCAATCCTGATATATAGATCTAGCCTACATGGCAACCATACGAGACAAGGGCAGCAACTGTGGAGTGTACATTACAAGCAAAGACCGTGAACTCTGCTAACACTGTTAAATCGTCCGTGACAGAGACAAACGATGAAGCTCATCACCGCCAGGATATTCCCTTGATGACTGGCTGCTCGGCTTTCAGCACGTGGACGCCATCTGTTGACCATTTGTCGACCGCGAAGTTAACTTTCCAGGAAATGCCCGCGATGAAAATTGGCTTATCCAGGATCTGAATTCCTCGAATTTCCACGCAGTTCTGCAGCTCTGACTAAATTACGAAAGGGCAAGGTATGAATCCTTATGTGCAGTTGTACTTGGTTGTTAGTTCACTGTACCCATTAAGCTGAGAGAGTTTATTGGAACTTGTCAAGGTTTCCCAAGGCTGTCTGGGACTTGGGATGTTATACCTCAGGTTTGGTGGAAAGTTAGCCCTTTTATTGTTGTATGACGGTCGCATTTCACAATAAACGTCAGTGGGGAATACTTCCTGCCAGTGATTTTTTGAGCTTTTCCAGAAAGTTGCACGCCGTTTAGCCTCTAAACATACCGGCATCTCGAAGACAGTCAGGCATCTCGGGGTTTCAAAGCAAACAATTATCATATCTGACCACCTCTAGGTGTTTATTCTGTTTTCTTTACTTGACTGACCAGTCTTTTTCTCAAGCGGTGGTCGTTCTATCCCAAACTCGCGCCGCGCCACAAGGACCCGAGTCTGTACCACAGTGTGTCCAGGTCCTTCCCAGCACCTAGTGCAGACCTTCACTCGGCATGGCTCCCCACAAGTATTCACTTCTAGGTCATAATTTTAGAGCAGTGATTGGTCTTTTTGTGTGCTTAATATTTCTTGAACTAGATATTTGAAGACGGCAGTCTTGTACCACTACATTTTTGCTATATATATATATATATATATATATATATATATATATATATATATATACCAATCATTTCTGCATCAGACTAAGATAATTTTCTTGGCAAATGATATGAGGAAAACAACAGCAAAAAAACAAAACAAAACAAAAAACAAAACAATTAAGAGTCGATGATTTGTAACGTCTACAAAAGATAGGCTGTGAAACAGCGTCTTGTAGTTAGTAGAAGACTTTTCTTTTTACTTTCCAGATAAGTCTGAAAAAGTTGAGGAAAACTTATAGATACTATGGAGATGGCGTGGTTATGAAAATCCGAGAGAAACGGTTACAGGTAACCCAATTTGGATCAAAATTTGGGTTATGGGAAAAGCAAAAATATCTGTTGAAGTCATTTAATCTGTTCTAGATCACAAAGGTTTCTTCCTGAGAATCTCCTCTTCGTGAAGTTTTCAACAAAGCTTTATGGATGTTTTGCAAGCAGTAAAGACTCTTAAGATAAGTGCGGGCTTCTCAAGGTGAGAAATTTATCATTGTAAATGATAAAGCTCGAAACAGTCTCAAAATAAGACACAAAATGAAAAAGAAACAAAATGAGAGAGAGAGAGAGAGAGAGAGAGAGAGAGAGAGAGAGAGAGAGAGGGAGGGAGAGGAGGGGAGGGGGGGGGGGTTGAAGTGGTAAAACAAAACATTTTCTTTATTAGAAACTAGAAAATATCTTTAACTTGTTTATATCAGATATACATATATTACAATTTTCATTTCTAATCTTTACAAGAGAACGTTATGCAAGTTTAATATAAGCCCAGATAGATGATTTTCTTACCTTCTGGCAAAGGTGGTTGCGTTTTGCCTGGTTTGTGGACTTCTTAATATAGCTTTTAGACGTACAGAACTAGTTGTTTACTAATGGGAAAGACTTAAAAATCCCACTGAAATGGTGTAGGATTGAGTGACTATTAGAGTTTGAATCTGTACAATATGCAGCTAAAGAGGTACTGAGATTGTTATCAAGAGGTAATCTTTACCCGATGCGAGAGTGCTCTTGGGATACTCATTATAAAATGACCTAAAACTATTTTTAGCAGTAGATTTGTGCAAAGGGGACGCTGAAATAGATTTGAACAGCGAAAATGTGACTCACTCTGTCTGTCTTCAAACTATTTTGCTGATGTTACGTCATTCTTAAATGTCTCTTTATTATAAACTAAACAGTTATTAGCACTGCTAAATTTCACCAGGAGTTTACATATATCGGCAAACTTATCACGTACCCATTATTTGTTTTAGACCAGTAAGTACTACAGAGAGCCAAAGGAACAATCCGACTGAGCAATACAAATTAATAAGTATCTAGATTGGTTTTTCAACAAATAAAAAAAAGAAAATGAATCGCACAGTCTGTAGTTTCTATAGTGTATAATTCTCTGATCGTTTTCCCCCTTACTTTTTCTTTCCGTCTTCTTCCTTCTTCCTTTCAGATTTCTTTACCAAACTTATTTTTTGTTGCTCCACAATAAATGTTATTAAATCCCTACAGAGCCTTTACCGATCGCAATATAATTCTATCGGTTCACAGTAGACAGTACAGTTTTTCTTGTAGGTAAAAAGTCTGCGTGTAGGTATTTTTTTTTTAGTCATTGAAAAGAGAATGTTTTAACTCAAAATAAAACTTTACTGGTGAACCTAGAGGCTTAAAAAATCTAAGGCTAAGAATAGTTTCTAGTATCAGCTTGTATGCGGCATTGTAAAGCAGAGATCCTCTCGCAACGTTTTCTTTGCGCCATTGATAAAACTAACTAGTGATGCCAGTGACGGATGGAATTTGGGATTTCGATCTTCACCGGCTCATAATCCATTCCAGTGGGTGAGGCTTGAAACTTTGTTAAGTGTCATTCCAGTAAAAAAATCTTAAAAATCCAAGAAAAACTTGTAAGTGGTATTTTGAATGGAAACAAGACAGACGCTCCTCTTCTTTTGAAACTATTCAATGTTTTTTTTTGTTGTTGTTACTTTTTAATTATTTTTTTTTTTTGCTATTTTGTTTTTTTATAAAGTTTTGAGGAGCGCTCGGTTCAATTTCATATCTCAATGTATTTTTGGCAGATTGGCAGTCATTATCTTTGAGGAAGTAACATGCAGATATTAGTGCATGTCATGAAATCATAACAATCATACGCTCGAGATGTCTCTCAAAAACAGCACACGCAATATCAGAGATCATTGACACCCAGGGTGATGAAAAACTTGGGCTAGATATACGGGACTTAATTAAAACTGGTGAAAATGATAGTAGGACCTACTGACACTAGCAAAAATGAATGGGGGGCTGATTGATAAAAGTAAATGGGATTAAAAGGTAAACAAAACATTAATATGGCATATATAAGGCCTGATTATTAGTAATAAAGCCCATAAAGAATAAAATGCGGACTCATTAAGAGTAAAAACGCCAGTAAATGTGATGTTGTCTTACTAAACTCTGATTAGCGATATGAAGGCTCATCAAAAGTAATAAAACCAGTAAAAGGGATATGAGGGCTGATCAAAAGTAAAAAAAAAACAGTAAAAGGGATATGAGGGCTGATCAAAAGTAATAAAACCAGTAAAAGGGATATGAGGGCTGATCAAAAGTAATAAAACCAGTAAAAGGGATATGAGAGCTCATCAAAAGTAAAAAAAAAAACAGTAAAAGGGATATGAGGGCTGATCAAAAGTAATAAAACCAGTAAAAGGGATATGAGGGCTGATCAAAAGTAATAAGACCAGTAAAAGGGATATGAGGGCTGATCAAAAGTAAAAAAAAAAAAACAGTAAAAGGGATATGAGGGCTGATCAAAAGTAATAAAACCAGTAAAAGGGATATGAGGGCTCATCAAAAGTAAAAAAAAAACAGTAAAAGGGATATGAGGGCTGATCAAAAGTAATAAAACCAGTAAAAGGGATATGAGGGCTGATCAAAAGTAATAAAACCAGTAAAAGGGATATGAGGGCTGATCAAAAGTAATAAGACCAGTAAAAGGGATATGAGGGCTGATCAAAAGTAATAAAACCAGTAAAAGGAATATGAGGGCTGATCAAAAGTAATAAAACCAGTAAAAGGGATATGAGGGCTGATCAAAAGTAATAAAACCAGTAAAAGGGATATGAGGGCTAATCAAAAGTAATAAAACCAGTAAAAGGGATATGAGGGCTAATCAAAGGTAATAAAACAAGTAAAAGGGATATGAGGGCTGATCAAAAGTAATAAAAACCAATAAAAGGGATATGAGGGCTGTTCAAAAGTATTAAAACCAATAAAAGGGATATGAGGGCTTGCTGAAAGTGGTAAAATTGATCTTTGGGCTGTTTAAAATTAATGTGCAATTGATGTAAAGACTAATTTAAACAGGTACTATCAATGATAAAAATACAAAAGTGATGTGCGGGCTGATTTACATACGTAAATAGGGTAAATTAGTTGATTAAATTGTTAAAAAAAATAAAGTAAGGGCTGATTAAAATTAACAAAACGAGTTAAAGTGATATCCGGGCTTGCCAAATTCGTTATAAGTGATAAGATGGCTGATTAAAAGAAGTATAGTAATATAAAACGAAAGAATAGTACAAGTAAGTTTTATCGAAACTTATGAAACAATTTTATAATATTATAAATCTTGCAAAAAGCAAATACGAACTTACATTTACAGTTTTCCCGACATCCATGTCTTTATCGCTCTCTATAAACTGGAACATAAATCCACCCATGATCGTGTAGGCAACTACCAAAGAGCACAGCCCGATGTGAGAGAAGAGGAAGGCGATGAATTTCTTGCAGTATGACACGCACTTCCGGCGCCTTTCGCGCATAGTGCTTTCCCTTCTGTGGCGCATGCGCCTTGACGCTTGTGGAGGTAACGGTGGGAGCGGTTCCTCGCTCTGCATTGGCTCGCTTGGCGGCATGTCTTCAAACCGGAGTTGTCTTTTGCTGTAGTCGAGAGAAAATTCCGGTTCGAAGATGTCGTCGTCAACAATATCGGTTTCTTTGCTGACTTCCAGTTTACTGAGGTTTATCTCGTTCTCTATAGTAACCAGAGTATCACTTGGGACATCGCTTTCTACCTGGTCGTCCTCCTCCGGTTGCCCTTCGCTAGCCTCGCGTTCTTTGCTCTTGCGCTCTCTGTACTTGGCCAGCCGGTTCTTGAGAAGAATAATGGCGGTTAGAGAGAGTTTCTTAGGTTTTGGGAGCTCGATGTCGTCGCTATGGGTTCTACCTCTCCCGTGATTGGAAGAGTCAACTTGAAACTCCTCTTCAGCGGATCTTTTGGAGGCCCGATCGGATTTACTTCTCTTCAACTTCTTTTCTGGCGATACAGACCGTTGTCGGTCTTCGTAGGCAGCGACCACTCTGACGTCACCGAGAGATGACCACTGGGTCGCCCCTCGTCTCTGCAACGACACGCTCGCGGGAATGTACGTATCGCTGGCCGCACTGTCTCTGCGGCGCCTTGTTGACTTAGTCTTCGTAAAACTTTGGGACTTCTTTTTTGACTTCTTCAACTTTGTCTTACGTATAGAGTTTAAGAGCCAAGTTGACGTTTGACACTCTTTATCTACCATAATTCGCATCCCTGATTCATGCCCATCTACTCGCAAACTGGATACAGGAGACTTTTCGGGTGAAACATTGACTGAGTCCAATACGGCGTGTGTTTCAATGACTGGAGACTTCTGTCCACCATCCTCTTCAGCAGTATCTATCTGGCGCTTTTTCTCCTCAGCTTTTTGTTTTTTCTGTTTCTTCTCTTTCTTCATCTCTTTCTTGGTGAGTTTCTTGGTTGGTGATTCGATCTTTACTTTGTTTGCGGGCCCTTGACCTTGGCATTTGATTCTTGATTGTTCTTGGAGAAATTCTGATAGTGTTCCCCCTTTAAACGAAGGCTCCTTATGAGCTGCTAGTTCCAGTCCATGAATCATGGGAAAGGAGGGCGTTGTTGATCCGGTAAAATTAGGATGTAGCGCATTAGGGCGGGTTGCGGGAACAGTTCCCATGTCTGACATAACATTTTTACATAGTTCATCAGATCTAGCGTGTTGTAATTGCTGCATTGAAGATTCGGTATTGGTACAATCATTGTTACTGGCTGCAAAAGTGAGTGTATCAGGTTTACCAGCTGGGAGAGACACGCCTCGACCAAGCATGATAGTAAAAGCTTTCACTGAAGCCTGTTGAGCCCCACTGCCCAACAATCGGTCCGCACTGGGCGATCTCTCAGACATCTTGCACTGATCAGATTCGGAACAAATCGCTACAGAATCCAGTTGTCTGTCTATTTTAAACATACAGTCTTGATCTATTCTCCTTCCCTTTCCACTGTTTTCTTGATACCCAGATACAGTTGATTTAGGTGGTGGCGGAACACTTTGGGAGGAATAAGGTGGTCGTGGAGAGGGAATATGGGTTGGCATTTCGGATTCATCATTGAATATTGGTTTCACAAACGTCTGTGAAACACTAGATGAGGCAGAAGAGAGAGGAAGGTTGGCAAGATGTGATGAGTTGTACGGCCCTGTTAGATCCTCCTCTGGTGTGGGCACTAAAACTTTCCTAGCCGGTGAAAACGTCCGACGGTATTTCTCTTGAGCGGTTACGCTCAGTCTAGGAGAAGTGCGATCTTGACCTTGTTGAGGATCCGACACCGGACCGCCAGAAACGAAGCCAACAGAATCAAGGTTTGTAAGCGTGGAAGTGCTCGCGGCGGAAAGGCGATCTTCATCTAGTGCTCTTTTGTCATAGGCGGTTGAGGGAGACAATACCCTTACGGCATCCACATGGGCTGAAGATGGCAGTTCTTTGAGCGTCTCTAGAGATTCTGAGAGTGTCGTGGCCTCTTTAGAGCTGTCGCTGAAACTTGGACCTTGTCGAAATGTTCTCCTGGGCGAAGTTGGCCGTTTAGTGTTTTCTCTGTTACTGTGAGAGCGGCGGACCCCGTGGGGTACATAACGATCAGGAGATTGCGAGTCTCTGTTTGTGTCTTGAGTCGATAAAACTGATTTCTCTTCGTTCTCCCTGCCAAATAACCTTCTGTTTTGGTAGATTTGTCTCTGCGTATCCGTCAAGAGTTTTTCTAGAACTCTCGGTGTGGCAAACCTCATGGAAGATTCCTGATTTGCTTCCAAGGGGGACAAAGGTTCTACTTCCTCTGGTGGGGTGGAAAAGTCTGAATTGTCGTCGAAAATGTCCTCCACGTCAGCATCACTTGTTTCACTCTCGACAAACCCTTGATCAGAGGAACGGTATGAGGAGGTCTGGGACGCTTCCATATTTGGGCTGGGACACATCGAGAAGGAATCTATGCTACCGTCATCCGTATCTCGTGCTGAGGGCTGCGAGACTGGAGACTGTAGCTGTGCTGGATCGCTGGCCTCCAGGTGTGTTCCGTTCAGGTAGAGTCTGGGTGCGGGTAGCACATTGGAGTCTGGTATAACCACACTACTCAATACATAGGGATTTGATCTGAGCCTCTCTCTTTTGAAGCCAGTGCTGGGTCCAGAGTAAGACGCCCTTGTCCTCTGTGGCCCAGAAGTAGATACACTAACAGGTGAAACGTTTTCCGTGTGAATGCCTCTGTTGTTCGATTCTTGCTCCTTCCGAGTGTGTCTCCGAATTACCGACGTGCCCGGAGAAGTGTCTCTTGACGTAACGCCAGAATCACTGGACTGACTTGTTCTCCTCGTCAGCGCAAGTCCTGATGGTTGAGTCTGGCGCAGCTCTAGGAATTTGGACAATGAGGTTTTTCTTTTAAGACGTTTGCTACTGGCATCTGTTTCATTATCATCATATCGTGCGGCCTCGCTCGATGCTTCTTCTTTTCTGTTGCCTTTAGGGTCGAGTATCCTTGAAGCTCCAGTAGAACCACTTGTTCTTGATTTGTCCTCATCAGACCTTACGTTTTGAGCTGAAAATAATGGAGAGTTTGCTAAATCGTCGGTTTGGTTTTGACCTAGCATCTTGATTTCCTGGGAAACATTGAGCTGATCTTTGGAGAGACCGGTTGGTGAATGTACAAATGCTGGAGTGGAAGCGTTCCTAGGAAGAGTAGAACTTGTGATGACATCGGACGGGTCCGATCGCCCTTCGATTCCAGATTGACCACAACCAAAGGGAGCCACCGTGGAAGACTTACTCCTGAGGGTTCGAGGAAGAGTTGAAGACCGCATGGAGACTTCTGGGTTTGGCCCCATTGTGTTGTGGACAAGTGCCGTGGTGGCCCCTGTCAAGGGGAGTGAGGAGATGGATGGTTGTTCAGAGTATAGGGGATATGTTGCATCACCTATATATCTCCCATAGTTCACATCGCCCTGTCCTAAACCCATCTCACCCTGCTTACTTTTCATCGGAGAAATTCCTCCAGAATCCACTTTCCTCAGCATGTGCTCCTTGGCTGCGTCTTTAACTGTCATGTTGAGGAGCCTGTCTCTGGGTTGCACCCGAGAATCGTATGCGTGGTAGGGAGATTCCCTTTTCAGGTTCCCCTTTCTTGGAAAAGTGCCTGACCCCGCCACTGTCCCAGCCTCGACCGCATCGATAGCGCCAGCGTGGCGGTTGGACGATGCAGATTTTGCCCGCCGATTACGCTCTTTCTGGGCGGCTCCCTCACTGCCCCTGGTAGAGTTGTCACCCTCGACGTCAAGCGCCTCCTGCCGTACGTCGGTCTCCGATTGGCTCCGCTGTTTTTTCTTCTTGAACAGCCCAGAGAATCTGCTCCGGGAGCCACTTCTAGACCTGGACTTGGAATGTTGGCGTTTTGTAGGAAAAGGCGACTCGTCGAAGACCGAGTCAGCTGGGCTGCTCGGAGAAGGCGGAAGATTCGACGGTTTTTCAGAGCCCCGGATGCTTTCTGTTATGATTGACTCAAAGTCTTGGGAGTCCTTCCCAACATCTCTAACTGTTCTGTCAACATCATCGCGGTCTTTAGGACTGGAATGTCTCTCCATCGAGTTCATCGCATCGTTTCTGGAAACTCCTTTACTAATGGTCTTGTCTATCTTGTCTTTCTTATCTTTGCCAGCTGAGGGCTTTTCTCTGGATCCTGTCTTTTTTCTCTTCCTCTTTTTGTTTTCAGACGAATCAGTCAGAGGGGACGGGGGAGATGGGGGCGTCGTGACCTCTACGAGCGCGACGTCCATCTCTACCGGACCTTGCTCGGAATGAAGACCAAGCGGTCAGATCAGCCCAGATGACCCACCCAAGTCTGTTTAGCCCACCTCAGCCAGCATGCTCGCCACCTCTCGGTGCCGTCAACCTCTTTGGGTACCGGGAAATAACTATGTCATTGGCTGTTGGAGGCACGGCGATATTTTCAGGAGGACGTAAAAGGCGTTTGTTGTTATATTTCTCTACTCCTATGATCTGGTTTTATTTATTGTTTACATGGCCAGATAACCACTTTCATTGTAAACAAGAAAGAGGAGTTATTTACAATTTGCAAATGTTGCAAGACCGTTGTCGACACTTAAGACTTGTGATTTTAATGTACTGCCGAGCGATTGAACTTAATATGTTATGCTACTTTCGCTGCATGTCCTGGGGATAGAAGAATGAAAGAAAAAATGTTACCAAATATTTCACTGATAGGATATAACCAACCGCATAAGAAGAGGAGAAATTCCTATAGAGGAAAGTTGTTAGTTTTATTTTAACAAGCAATGGTTAAATATCTTGACTCTTTCGGTCTATCGTCCTATTTTTCTGTATTTGTATTTCCCTATCTTTGCTTATCACCGTCAAATTTCCTAGGTCTGTCTGTGTGTCTGTCTGTCGGTCTGCCTGTCTCTCTCCTTCTCTTTGTGTGAAATGCCGCAACGCCGACAACCAACACTGCCCAGAAATTCTTACAGAATTTTCAACCTGCCTTTTCTTAGGTGTCGACTGCAGAATGCGAGAAATTTTGACCAATGCAGATAATTTGGAATAAGATACTGATCTTTTTTTTAATTTCTAAATTTGTTTCCTGCGGTTTAAATATGTGCCAAAACGTTCTAAAGGAATGAAGAAATGTCAAGAAAAAAGCAACAAAACACGCACAAAAAAAAATGACTGAAAATATACAAAAAAGTAAGGTTCTAGAATTTTATTGCATTTTTTTGACATGATCTGCACAGTAGATAAATCATGTGCTTATATATGCTTTTTATTCAAAATCCGAGGTTTTTTTTTTCCGCGGAGTGTTTTGATGATATAGTATTAACTTGAGTATCTTAAATGTTTAAATTTCGCAATGTTTATGCCATAACATAAGAAAGTATACACAAAGTTGCTCGTGAACGTTCAAACGTAGCGCAAAGAAAACGGACAGAAATAATAAAAGTTTTTTTTTTTCAAAATCCGAGTTTTTTTCCGGAGTGTTTTGGTGGTTTAATAATAACCTGTGTATCTTAAATATTAGAATTTCTCAATGTTTATGCCATAGTATAAAAAGGTATGTACAAAGTACCTCGTTAATTTTCAAACATAGCGCAAAGAAAACGGACAAGGATTTACTGCCTTAACTTTCAGTTTATTCCTTCATGTGTTACCAAGGTAAGTAGTTTTTACTGCATATAAACCTTGATTTTCATTTCAGGATCTTTTTCTGTAAATCTTCGGATTAAAAAAAAATAATTAAAAAAAAAAATTAAAAGAAAATTACAAATTTTCCAAAATTTAATGCGCTAATCTTATTGTATCGGTAAAAAAAAAAAACGAAAATACACACCTAGAGACAGACCCATCCATAACTTAGAGATACAGAAGATTTATTTTATTCTCCCAGCAGAGGTCAAAGCAGTGCTTATGTAACATGTAAACTTTGAGAAAAAAACTTTGAGAAAACCAGTTATAGTTTCCGCGAGTTTTGGCACCAATCCAGAACCAGCGATCACTTACCTAAACCTTACTGTCTCAAGTGTTTGAGTAGCGAAATATTCGATACAAGTTAACAGTAGGTGCAGCAGGAAAACTTGCTACACTAACAGATGCTATAAATATGAAACTAGTAAAAGAAAATAGAGAGAGAGAGAGAGAATAAAATTATAGAGAGCGATAGGTTCATTTGTGAAGATAAAGAGAAAGAGAGAGAGAGAGAGAGAGAGAGAGAGAGAGAGAGAGAGAGAGAGAGAGAGAGAGAGAGAGATAAAGAGAGAGAGAGAGAGAGAGAGAGAGAGAGAGAGAGAGAGAGAGAGAGAGAGAGAGAGAGAGAGAGAGAGAGAGAGAGAGTTTAAACGAAAGGAAAGTAGACGAAGATAGTGTAGGATGTTGCTAGTGAACTCTCGCTAAATAGAGGCACACAAACAAAAAGATAAATACAGATAGACATGGATTCCGATAAAAGAAGAGAAGATACAATCTGGAAAAGAGAGAGAGAGAGAGAGAGAGAGAGAGAGAGAGAGAGAGAGAGAGAGAGAGTGAGAGAGAAGGAGAGAGAGAGATAGGGAAGGAATTATTATTTTCTTGACAGAATTTGAAACTTTTACGTGGGGATTCGAGAAGAATTGAAAGAATGAAATTGAGAGGGATGTATATATATAAATAAACATAGACAGCAGAGCGACAGATAGATAGAGAAATAGAGAGAGGGAAATAAAGGGAAACTGAGAAACGAGCCCCTGCGCTGTGTTTGTAAGTTGAATGCTCTACCTTTTCCCCAACAGCACTGGACTACACCAAGCAACCACACTTTGTCCTTGGTCTCCCACAAATCGTTTCTATTATTTTCAAATTTCATCCAAACGTAGAAATCTGGCTTGTGAGGACGTTTACCTTGCCGGTATATTACTTTTTTTTTCTTTCACTTTGCAAGCTTAAGAAAACAATTCAATTTTCTAGCGCAAGTAAACAGGCGAATGTTGGACCAGTCAGGTTTATTCATTAGATCATCTTGAACTACATTGTCCTCAAGAATAACACAAACATTTCTTTCTGTCTGTCTGTCTATCTGCTTGTCTGTCTCCATCTCTCTCTCTCTCTCTCTCTCTCTCTCTCTCTCTCTCTCTCTCTCTCTCTCTCTCTCTTTCTTTCTTTCATATAATATTGTCACTCATCAAACTTTCTATTGTTCACAGTTTATTCTTTTCTCGCCATAAGCCGAAAATTCTTCATTTCATTGCTGGTTCTAAACAATCAAAGATTAGAAACCGGGCCGGTTTTTATCAACATTGAACAGCCTCAAGTGTTACATCACATTGTAAGGTATTCATACACCACACAGAACCCATCAGGAGAGAGATTTTCTTATCGTGTATGCAGTTTAAGACATGTAATGTTGGTGATCTATAAAAGAACACGATTTTTCTTTTCCTCGTTGTTTGTCAGCAGTTGTGCTTGTCTTTCTTTCCGTCTGTCTTTGTGTGCTTGGAAAATGGAGAAAAGTTCTGAAGAAAGAGATGTTCGATTATTGTTTCCATGCCAGGTCTATCTCTGCCCGAGTGTGGGATTGGATGAGAGGAGCGACGGACGTCAGTGTCATAACTTGCTCCGTGCTGCTGTCTTTTTTCACCAACGTAAGAGTTTTACAGCGAGGATGGCCAAGTCTGACCTGTGCCATTAACTGGACCTGGCGTCACAAACAATATCACAACACCGCCAACTATACAACAACTTCCAGCCAGCCTCTAAGGGTGGAAATTTGAAAGACTACACAGCTGAGGTTAGATGGAAACTTATGATAGTTTCAAGGTATGAACATTTCACGTCCATGGTTTTGATAATGATTATGTACATCAAAAATCTGTTAGAGCTCAACCTCTAGTGTGATTCATACCAACGGTCATAATAATAATCTTCGAATTTTCTCTCTCTCTCTCTCTCTCTCTCTCTCTCTCTCTCTCTCTCTCTCTCTCTCTCTCTTTCACCCCCACTCTCTCACTCTCTCTCCCTCCCTCTTCTTCATCTTTCTCCCTCCCTCTCTCTCTCTCTCTCTCTCTCTCTCTCTCTTTCACCCCCACTCTCTCACTCTCTCTCTCCCTCCCTCTTCTCCAAATTTCTCTCTCTCTCTCTCTCTCTCTCTCTCTCTTTCACCCCCACTCTCTCACTCTCTCTCCCTCCCTCTTCTCCATCTTTCTCCCTCTCTCTCTCTCTCTCTCTCTCTCTCTCTCTCTCTCTCTCTCTTTCTCTCTCTCTCTCTCACTTACTCACTTTCTCTCCCTCTTCTCTCTCTCAATCTTTCTCACTCCCTCTCTCTTCCGCTTTCCCTCTTCTCTCTCTCTCTCTCTCTCTCTCTCTCTCTCTCTCTCTCTTTCTCTTTCTACCTATAGATCTATCTTTCTCTCATTCACTCAGTCGTCCTTTCTCTTCCAAATTCTCTTTCGCCATTTCTGTATAATTTTTAACTCATCACTGTCCAATCTCATGCGCATTTTTACCTTATCTCCTTCTCTCTCTCTCTCTTTCTCTCTCTCTCTCTCTCTCTCTCTCTCTCTCTCTCTCTCTCTCTCTCTCTTTTCACTCCTCTCCTCTTAGCACTTTCAATAGACCTTCTATGTTTCTTTGCCTCCCTCTCTCTCTGACTCTCTCATTTAGTCTAGTTGCCAATCTTTAGCTACTGTTGTCAATGCAGCAAGAATTCATCAGATTCTTCCTTTTTAGCACTGTTTGTCCTGATCTGAATGTGTTTCTCACATTTTCCCTGCTGCTCTGGAGTCCCCAATATTTCCCCTTACCTGATCTGGGACGTGCGGTTGTGCTGGTATGTGCGTGCGTTTATACGTGTTTGTGATGACTGTGTTCGAGTCCCCTAATGGCAGGTGTTTGTGATTCCGTCTTCACATTCCCTTATCCTATACCACCAGGAAATAATATGGTGTGAGGATTGACAGAAACATAGGAGAAGAAAGAAAGTAATGAGAGAGAGAGAGAGAGAGAGAGAGAGAGAGAGACAGACAGACAGACAGACAGACAAAGAGACAGACAGACATACAATTAGACAGAGATGTATTAGAGAGGTAAAGACAGACAAACAGATAGAGACAGTGAGAGAGAAAGAGACACAGAGAGAGACAGAAAAGACAGAGCCACAGAGACACAGAGACACACAGAGAAAGAGAGAGATGAAGAGAGAAATAGCGAGGCAGTGAGAGACGGAGAGAGATAATGTATGACAGGCGATGGACAAAATCAGCTGTCAGCGTTTGTGCTGTGAGTGCCACTGACATCCTAGACTGACTGACATGAGCGACACCACCCTCGGAACTCCAGACCTGACAAGAATCACTCGCGGTGGTTACTGAGTTGATCAGACTGTAACCTTTGACTCTGTGACCTCTGAAACCTGCTTGTTTACTCTGCGGCTTGTACACGTCTGCATAATTATATTAATATCTCCCAGTATAACACAGGCGGAGATTTTTTAGGTTTAAATAAGAATGTCAAGACAGTAGCGCCATGAAAAGGGGCTTTAGTGACATTTTACTTATTTAACGTTAGTAATTTGTGATAAGTGTATGTGTGTGTGAGTGTGTGGGGGGGGGGGCGAATTACTAAAAATATGTCTATTAATTTTATCGCAATGATAATAAAATTCATATCAGGTTTCGAATTATATTGACAGTGTTTTATGCTGCGTTTGATCTTGTATATATATATGTATGTATATACTATTTTTATCATCCTGATACAAGATCAAACGCAGCATAAAACACAATATATATATATATATATATATATATATATATATATATATATATATATATATATATTGACAGACACCACTTTAACTTGATGTCAAATGAAGGACAAAAAATGAAAGCAATTCTAACTTCTATCAGTACTGCCAGGAGTTATGAATGACAAAAGTACGAAGGACGGATTCGCATTGCTCTTTACATAATCCCACTGCTACTGATATTACGAAATATCCGACAAGTCAAAACTTGTCATAATTTACCTGTGGTTCTGAAGAGCATGTGGTATGTGGAGGACACGCAGCTGACGAGAAAGTCACGGGATTATGAAAGACAATTCGATTCGAACGTTTTCTGAAAATAAATCAGTCATGACAGTATATCCTGAGAATAAGACGTTATTGAAAAATAACATCCGCTTTTTAAAACAGTTATACAAACAGGAAGCTCCGCTCTCTCTCTCTCTCTCTCTCTCTCTCTCTCTCTCTCTCTCTCTCTCTCTCTCTCTCTCTCTCTCTCTCTCTCTCTCTCTCTCTCCTTGTATATATTGTTCGGTGTTTACATTGGGGCAGTAAATATCGGATTGCTGCTCATGCAGGTTAAAACTACATGAAGCAAAACTCCCTTGACTTTCCTGGATGGAGGATACTTGTGGAAGACGAGCTCTCTATAATAACAATAACATGCCACATCGGAAGTGTTTTCGAATGTGATTATGTCTTGTTCTACAGCATGTTCAGGAGCAAAAATCCTCAAAGGTGTAAATAAAATTAATATAAACGAGGAGCAGATTTAACGCTTGCTTTCACATGTTTTTTTTTGTTTTTTTTTTTATTCTTTCTTGTCATTGAAATATAGATTAATTCTCAAGCTTAGATTTCTGAAAGATTTAACAGAATCAGGATGGCTAGGCTTCTGAAAAGTGTTGAGTGAAGACTTAAGAGCGGCATTGTGGACTAGACCAGTAGTGATTGTGGAGAGAGGTATGTCACCACTAGAGTGTTTCGGATTGAAAGCGAAGGAAAGAAGACGAGATAAAACATGAAGATATAGAAATAGGAAGATTCTATTCTCTTTCAGAATTTTTTTTAAGCTTTCACCAAATCCTCTACCTGACAAAATTAAATTTTCTACTTGAATTAGATTGGTTTACTTATATCAATATCATACCATCTCACTTAGTTTCTACCCTTTTTTATCATGACCCTATGTACATAGCTAGGTGAAAGGTGCCTGTTACACACTTCTTGTCATAGAAAATAGTACAATAAATTTTTACAAAGCATTCACCTTAATCCTCAATCAATTAAATAAGGGACATTTTACCAAAAACGTACTAAAAAGAGTTTTGAACTCCGAATCTTGTAAATAACAATTCAATTTGAATCAAATTTCTTTTGTTAAGTAGAAAGTAAGTGTCTTCGAATGATATACGAGCTTTTTGTTTGTTGCGCCTAATTCTTCCAAGTTCCAAGCTTTTCGCCTGTTTGTAGAAAACCATACGACACTTTTTGAAGAAGTTTTGCCTGTTAATACGAAGGACGTAGTTTCATAACTCATTTTTCGAGAGAGACGCTTGTCTGACACCTGACCACTACTGATGATGATACTTTAATTAATCAATCCATTAGATAATCGGTCGCTTAATGAGCTAACCAACAAATTGATGAAACAATCTGATAGTAAAAATGTAATTTGTCATCTTGTGCAAGTTGAACATTTATTTCAACGTATAAGAATAGTTGTTTAATTTAGAAAAGACAAAAAAATCCAAATCTATTAATATAGATATAAACATTTATTTTCGAGCCGGTTTTTTTATTAGTTTTTTTATTATTTTAATGGGCATGTCAATTTTGAATGTCTCCAAGAGGGCAGAATAAAGTAAATCTTATCTCATCTTAAATACCGAGCAATGAAAAACTCTAAGCCAGCGCACTTAAGGCATTTTTAACAGGAATTCAAAGCCTTCTAAAAAAGCTTTTAAAAGCAACTTGAAATAAATTTCGAATGTACATAATCAGTTTAAATATTTCCCAGATTAACAAAAACTTCAAAAAGCAAAACCAGAAACGAGCAGGCAGTCAATCCCTGTTGTTGATGTATCGCGAGAAGCCTGAGAGCCAACCCTAGATGTGATGTATCGCGAGAAGCCTGAGAGCCAACCCTAGATGTGATGTATCGCGAGAAGCCTGAGACCCAACCCTAGATGTGATGTATCGCGAGAAGCCTGAGACCCAACCCAACTGAGTCAGACCAGAGCCCTCTGGTATAGACATCAATAATTATTGTTCAAGAAGGTCGTGGTCAGACCAGAGAGTCAGCCCCAGAATGATTGACTCAGCCCTGCCCTAGGCCGCTGGGGTCTGGTGACTGGCGAGACGTGATCCACGCCACCAGGTGCCTGGTCTGAGCGGAGATCACCAGGTGGCCAGCACTCTCGCCAGATGTTCCGCTCCAGGCTCGACACACACACACACACTCACACACACATACACGCAGTCCAACACATACGATGAGGGTAGGAGAGCTTTGGTGCGTCTAACGATGTGTATAATTTGGTAAATACATGTACATGAAAACGAAACTTGGTAATTTCTGCAATTACATGAGGTTTTACATTTTGCAAACTCTGCATTAACATGAAATAGCATATTTTATAAATTGAGCATTGATAAGAAATGTATTTAACAAAGTTATCTTATTAATTTTTTTTTCGATTTTGATTGTTTTCACATTCGATGATTTTGATTGACTTAACGGTGCATCAAACATTCTGTATCCATCATCCAGGTGTGCTCGGCAAAATGGTAATATTTTCAGGCATTAGATGATTTGTTATAAGCGCAACAATACATCTCATTTTCTAAAGTGGTAATGTTTTCAGGCATTAAATTAATTTGTTTAAAGCGCAACCATACATCTCATTTTCTAAAGTGGTAATGTTTTCAGGCATTAAATTAATTTGTTTAAAGCGCAACCATACATCTCATTTTCTAAAGTGGTAATGTTTTCAGGCATTAGATTGGTTTGTTTAAAGCGCAACCATTTTCTAAAGTGGTAATGCTCTCAGACATTAGATTGATTTGTTTAAAGTGCAAGCATGCATCTCATTTTCTAAAGTTGTAATGCTTTCATACACCAGGTGAATGCATTCATAACGCAACCATATATTTCACTTCTAAAGTGGATATGCTTAAATTTGTTTATAACGCAACCATATATTTCATGTTCCAAAGTGATAATGCTTCCACTTATTAGAAAGGCTTGTTTATATCGGAACTTTACATCGCATTTCCTCAAGTACTATATGCATGTTATTGAACATAATTTCTGCGAAAAAATAGATATATCCGCAAAAAAAAAAAAAAACAACTTGTGCGAAGATGTGAACCATCGATGACGCCTCCAGAAACCCGACCTTCTGACTATGTACAGCAGACAAGTCAAATAGAATGCCGTCAAGGAGGGTGAAAGGGACGCGAAGCTGTACAGTTAGAAATTGCATCTCCTTATTACACTAAGTAGTTAGCTGCGGGGTGTTGGTTTGCTTGTTTTGGTTTTTTTTTCGCTATGTAACCTTTTTACAACATCCAGTCTCAAGCTATTTCTGCGTATACAAAACTAAACCTCCTTGGGCAGCACGGAACGGTAAGAAAAAACGGCTCCAAAGCCATCCTCTGAGAGTGTGGGTTCAAACCCGTGAAGAATGTTCCAAGGAAATCTGAGCGGACATTTTGAGGCTAGAGACACCGGTGCTCTTAAATACCTTTGCATCGAGATAAAGATATCTTGAAAGGCAGTAAATGGATAGAGATTTATATACAGGGGTATATTGATGGGTGACGGGATGAATTATAAAAAGAGAGGAAAAAGGCAGATGAATAGGTAAAACGTTAGATAGATGGATAGGCCTACATTTTGTAGGATAATAATTTGATTACTATTTTACCCCGCTCCAGTTCTTTATAGTCGAGCATTTTCACTCATTTTACAACAAAACAAGCTTTTAATAGATAGACAAATAGAGATAAATATACTGAAGAGGATAAAAATATAAAGAAAGATATACAGCTTAATAGAAAGAGCGATATATATGTAGCTAGCTAACAAGGTGCTAGATAGATAGGTAGTTCCAATAGATTGATCAATGGATAGATAGATAAATAGAAAGATTGATAGGTACAAATTTGCTCTTCGGTAAATAAGTTACATGTAGTCCAAAACACAACAGACACACGTGCAATGAGATGGATGGGAAGATATCTCGTTAACAAATGTAACTAGAACACGCACGAAAACTAACGAATGTGTGATGGAAGGTGGAAGATAGAGAGAAAATGGACGTGTGGGGAGGGTAGTAGGGCGGTAAAGGGTACATACCAGCCCTGAAAACAGTCAGGTAGGAAGGAATCCAGTGAGGGAAATAAACAGAAGGGTTCATTTTGTAAGAGAGGTAAAGGAAGCATAGCTGTTGTAAGGCTGAAGACAAATGGAAAAGAAAGAAACAAAACGGGAAGAAAACGAAAAATAAAACGAACAAATAAAAAAAAATCGCGGAACAATGCAGGAATGTTCAGAGGAAGAGAAAAGTATCCCTAGCGAGCCATTGCTGGTGGCATTTGGCGAGGGTATCTTGATCCAGATCTCTCACACATTGCGCTCTTTTCTCTTCTTCTTCTTCTTCTTCTTCTTCTTCTTCTTCTTCTTCTTCTTCTTCTTCTTCTTCTTCTTCTTCTTCTTCTTCTTCTTCTTCTTCTTCTTCTTCTTCTTCTTCTTCTTCTTCTTCTTCTTCTTCTTCTTCTTCTTCTTCTTCTTCTTCTTCTTCTTCTTCTTCTTCTTCTTCTTCTTCTTCTTCTTCTTCTTCTTCTTCTTCTTCTTCTTCTTCTTCTTCTTCTTCTTCTTCTTCTTCTTCTTCTTCTTCTTCTTCTTCTTCTTCTTCTTCTTCTTCTTCTTCTTCTTCTTCTTCTTCTTCTTCTTCTTCTTCTTCTTCTTCTTCTTCTTCTTCTTCTTCTTCTTCTTCTTCTTCTTCTTCTTCTTCTTCTTCTTCTTCTTCTTCTTCTTCTTCTTCTTCTTCTTCTTCTTCTTCTTCTTCTTCTTCTTCTTCTTCTTCTTCTTCTTCTTCTTCTTCTTCTTCTTCTTCTTCTTCTTCTTCTTCTTCTTCTTCTTCTTCTTCTTCTTCTTCTTTCTTCTTCTTCTTCTTCTTCTTCTTCTTCTTCTTCTTCTTCTTCTTCTTCTTCTTCTTCTTCTTCTTCTTCTTCTTCTTCTTCTTCTTCTTCTTCTTCTTCTTCTTCTTCTTCTTCTTCTTCTTCTTCTTCTTCTTCTTCTTCTTCTTCTTCTTCTTCTTCTTCTTCTTCTTCTTCTTCTTCTTCTTTCTCTTCTTCGTCTTCTTCTCAATTGTTCTATATTTCTTGTCTCTCCCCTCCCCCTTTTTCCTTTGTGTATCTCACAGTTTCCTTTTTTAAACATTTACTCTCTTTTTACTTCTTTGTATTTAATATAATTATATCTCGAGTATAGTTAACCCCTCTTTACTTTAATTCCTTTCTTTTCCAGTATCGCTTCAAAACATAAGCACAACACAATGTGGTATGTGTAAATCACAAAACATAAGCCACATACTCTTTATTGTACTTACGTTACGCGAAGCGTGTAACATAGCGAAGAGATAATAGTATACACTAATAGTAACAAACCTAGCTCATTCGGGTCACATTACCTCCTCATAATTCTCTAGCCTTTATTTCCAATTATGTTTGGTGGAAATGAAGGAAACATCATTCTTTAAACCAAGCTGCTTCATTATCTCTGACACAGTTCTTGATCCATAACTTGCCAATCCAAACGATACCAATAGTTTCATTTGGTCGCGCCTGGTATATTTACGATATTCTTTCCTTTTGCGATTAATTTGTTTTTATTAATTCTAAAACAATTTTTACATAAAAAAAATCAACATGACAACACGACCTTTGCTATCATTCACTTGTTTACATTTAAATCAATATCAGCATTGCTTCAAACACAAATATACGCAAATCATATTCTTAAAAGCTCAAAACGCATAATTTTTTGTATCCGCAAGAATCATGCAAAAAGTTAAGTTTCTTGAAAAGCCTTACATGCCTAGATGCTCACCCAGAAACGAGACATCCTGGTAGCAATATAGAAAAAACAGCAAAGTGATTACTTTCATAAGTTGTTTGAAAGCTCCATCTAAACAATAATCGTTAAAAGATCGTAAATCTGCGCAAAAAGAGCCTAGAGGTGTGTTACCTAACCGGAATTCTTGTCATGTATAGAAACATGTTAATGGCCGTTTAAAAGGATCTATAATAAATCTATTTAATGCGTGACACGCACAATGGATGGTGGTGATTAGCTTTCTCATAATATCTATCTCGACATTTTATTATTTCTCAAAAAATAGGCAGCCAAAAGAAGTAGTTGATTAGCGTCTAAATTCCAAACAATAACCCTCTCCGGATATCCTTTAAATATTAGCATTTATTAAGTTCTAGAGCTTGTCTTTCTCCCAAACCCAATGCTGATCTATTCTGTACCACTAGCTTTTACTAGTATAGTTACCTTTGTCGATTAATCTCTAAAGCCTATCTGTTCCACTATACCACTGTCAAGTCATATTCACGAAAACTTTTCCTATAGATACATCCGTACATATAGGCCCAAACTTAAAAACTTACCTTTCCAGCACTGCCGCTGCCAAGTTATATTCCCACAAACTTTTCTCACAATGCATCGCTAGATGATTATAGATCTAAACTTTAGAACTTACCTTTCCCACAAAGCTCCGCAATGCTAACCTCATGAACTTTCTTTCCTCAAAACCCTAGCCGAGCTTAAATTTAGCATTCATCGATACCACAAAACCACTTTCGAGTGTGACCCTCACAATTTTTTATTTCCCACAATACCACTTTAAGCTTACCTCTGGGACTCTCTTTCTTAAAGTGCTTTACTGAGTGATCCTTTAGCACCATTGCCAGAACGCATCAATCCAAACACCTCTACCACTTAATTTATTTTTCCACACACCTCTGTGAATATAAAATTTAACATCAAAGCTTTCAACTGCAGTTTGTCTCCTTATCCATGAGAATTTGGTGTTCTCTCAGTAACTCTGTCGCTTGGTTTATAACAGATGTTCCAGAATACTTGACATCATATCATTCGGTTGGTAGGTTTGAAAAATGTTGGCTGTCTAATGTCGTACAGTTAATTCTCTGATAATACCCTAAAATATTGTCCCGTAACTATCGCACATAAAACGAAGAATCAAGATGATTGTAGTTTTGTAACTCTTAGTATAGTATACACATTGACCACCCACCGTCAGCGGGTGAGTAAGCGTGTTATCTTATCTGACGAACAACAGCTTGAGACAACCTTGATGAGCTATATTAAACAATTAATATGCCTATAAACAAGCGACCAATCATCATAATTTCAGGAAAGACCCAGACAAGCCACATAAAGAAAAAAACGAAAACTGCCAAATTGAAGTTGTTCAGTAATAAAACTTGTTTAGCTGTTGAGAAAGTAAATTCTTCTGTTACTGGGTGTGTTTTAATACCATATTTATGAATATAAACATAACAAATCAACAAATTTAAACTTCAATCTATTGAAGTTTGAAATTGATATACTGACAATTTTTTTCAATTTAACAAATATCATTTTTCTTTTGTAGCGTTCACTTTCTTTACTCACAATAATACATATTTTGCTCCTTAAATATACATGTTTGGTGACAGCATTTGAACAAACATCTATAACCTTAAGTTTCGACACTACCATTTTTCTGGGATTTTAAGTCCAATTTCTGCGCCATTTCTACGCCAGCTTTATCATAAGATGGCCAATTTTCCCGCTTTGCATAAAATCTGCGAAGATAAGAAAGTTTATATATTTTCGGACGCACCCCAAAGAATACAGGAAATTGGAAGCTGATGGGTCGTGACGTTAGAATGATATAGAGAAACAAATCTCCGATTCTAAATTGCATCAACAAATTGCAGAACACCGGATTTAGCCGCATAAAGTAAACTTCAGAAACTGCGACTGCTTTTTTTCACGGCCCTAAATCAGACTAAACAGTTTTCTCCGTTGTTAGGATGCGAACAGGAGCTGGTTCCTTTTCTGCCCACACGGAAGTGACGTGCTTACGGGGGAAAGCAATGTGGGAAGACTGTTTCGGGAGTGTAAGTGAATTCTAGGCCACTGATGAGGTGCCCCTGATGGGACAGTATAAGATGTTGCACGATGTTGGCCAGGGTGATAATAGTGACTGGAAGGTTGATGGTGCTGATCAAGGATGTTGTCAGCATATGAGGATGATGACGATGATGGTGGTGATGATGATGATGATGATGATGATGACGATGAGAGTGATGATGATGGTGATGTTAATGAGGATGAGAGTGATAATGATGGTGATGATAATGATGATGATGATGACGATGAGAGTGATGAGGATGATGATGATGAGGATGAGAGTGATGATGATGGTGATGATGATGATGATGATAATGAGGATGAGAATGATAATGATGATGATGATGATGATGATGATGATGATGATGATGATGATAATGATGATGATGATAATGATAATGATGATGATGATGATGATGGTGATGATAATAATGATGATGATGATGATGATGATGATGAGGATGAGAGTGATAATGATGGTGATGATGATGATGAGGATGAGAGTGATGATGATGATGATGATGATGATGATGATGATGATGATGATGATGATGATGATGATGATGATGATGATGATGATGTTGATGATGATGATGAGGATGAGGATGAGAGTGATGATGATGATGATGATGATGATGATGATGAAGATGATGATGATGATGATGATGATGAGAATAATGATGATAATGATAATGACTACGATGATGATGAGAATCACAAACTCCACGTCCGATAAAAATACTAAAAAAGATGATGATGTCAATAGAGAAAACAGGGTTGAAAAATTATCACATGAAGAATTGAAAACAGACGTCTTGTTAAAGATCGTGTTGGCCACTTGACCTCGTCATTGCGTCACACACAAGACAACATGAAAGAAAAGATACCCGAAACAAAACAAAACAAACCCCTTTGGAGAAGTTGAAAAAACAAAACGATTTGTTATAAAACAAACTTCACCGGCTCCATAAACGGTGAGTCATCCTCGTCGGTGATAAATGCAAGGAAGGGGCTTAGCGCCAGGCTTGGGATGTGATAATTATCTCCCCTTCACCTTAGACTCACTGGCCTGGCAGACACTGAGTTGCACAGACCACAGGATGCCCTACCGCGCTACTCCCAGGTGAGGCCCGGGGGATCCGACTGGCGGACATGGAACATTTTACAGTGGCTGTGAGGTCTATGTGACTATAAACCTGGTTTCTTCACCAGCGGCCACATGTCAAGGCGGTTTCGAAAGCTTGGAGCGGGTCATATTATGATGGATGAACTAAATCAAAACGAAATCTTTAAAACCCTGAGAAAGGTAGTGGAAAGTCAAAAAACAAATAAATATCCGTAGATATCTTACAAGCCAGAGGCTAGTATTTGCGGATTTTTTTTCTTTTTTCATGATATGAACGAGTAGAATGAAATAAAATACATACAGCTATTGTAAATTAAATTTGGTTGCTTTATTGAAAATTTAACATGCACAATTTACCATCAACGGTGAATTCACGGCTTTAAGTGAAAGGGTGAAGTTTCAAGGTAAAAAAAATGTATAAATTTATGTTATTAACTCTTTCCTTAATAGTTGTAAGAAATAGTGCGCCTTGGAAGACAGAGACAAAAGCCTTTTAGAAACCTGGCTGAAATAGAAACTAAGAAAAATTCATTTATTATAATCATCCCATTTCTAAGGTGCAGTTCAGTGCAGAAAGGCCACCATATTCTCTCAGTTTGGTTTTTTTGCAGGCTTACCGTGTCAACTTAATTCTTATTATAGTTGATCCAAGATACTGTTAAGATAAAAATAAAGAAAAGCCAGTAGAAAAAAAATACATTGATAAATGATAAATGTTGCACGGTGGAATAAACTTATATCTGATCATTCTTATTTCCTGGAACTTTTACCTCTCTGAATTTCCATGTTCATAATTTGTAAAAAAAAAAAAAAAAGGCTAGGAATTCCTGCAAGGCAGTGCACTTTTATGTTATAAATACGAAATTTCACAGCTTTCTAATAAGCGTATAAAAAGATTTAAAAACAGATTGGGAAAGTACATAATTCGTCGATTTCCTTTATTATCTACTTACACATCAGGATAGAACAAAGCTGAAAATCACAGCTTATTAAGGTGTAGTCACTGATAGCGTTAAGCTCGCCCTATCTCCGTTTTACGTATCAAAAACTCTGAATCTATTTTCTAATTCTAAGTAAATTGCACATCAAACCATCTTATCAACGTTTACGCGCGCCTAAAGATAAAACTTAGCTCGTAAATTAGCTTCTAAAAATACGCGGTTGCATGTCTTTATGACTTACGCTTGTACTTGTCTAGAAAACTTAAAAGCAGAGATTCCTTTTGGGCGCAAGGTAGATACATTCTACGCACGCCACTGCCTGCACTTGGATCTATGTTCGAATTTCCCTTCCACGACAGCACATTTAAACGCCATTAAGGCTGTAGTAGCAAAGACAGGAACGAAACATTCAATGTCCCACACTGGATGAAAACTTTACGTAAACCACTCTACCCTACATTCTCGTTCTCTTCTGGAAGCAGTGCTCGAAGTTTAAGTGCAACCACCAGCTACTCATTTCTCCTAATGTATTTTACCCATGGGCAGGAGTGTGGTACGTGGTACAGGTATCTGCTACAGTCTGCAGGGACGGGTATAACTTCCATTTTTTAAGACGCTCACTCTCTCAGAGAGAGAATTTTCCTTGCTAAAGAGCTGGCACCTGTTCTGAACTCTTTATTGCTGGGAAAGCTATAAAGATAGTTTTTTAGAAAATCTCCTGGGTCCATGTTCATAAAGGTCACAAAAGTACACTGTGCAAGCGCAATCTGTATATACGCCGAGAACAAAGAAAATCATCAGAGAGGTTTGCTTCAATCATGTCAGATCTCGTGTAGAACACAGGTAGTATCAGAATCAAACAGAAAATCTAATGTTAAGCTGAACAGTAAGTTGTCTGCATCACCACCAGATCTCTGTGTTACTATCAACAAGAGCACGAGAGTGTCAAAATATGACAGACATTGAACCTATTACACTCGAAGACTTAAATACAGAGTGTCAAAATATGACAGAAATTGAACTCGTAGACCTGAAAACAGAACACATATTGGACTTCATAGACTGGCAGGCTTAAATCAAGAGAACCGAGGTGTCAAAATATGAGAGACTTTGAACTTAATATACTCGGAGACCTAAATCAAGAGAACCGAAGTGTCAAATTATGACCGACACTGCACATTATGTACTGGGAGACCTAAATCAAGAGGACCAAAGTGTCAAAATGTGACAGATATTAAAATTCACACACTCGGAGGCCCGAATCAAAGTCACTGAAGTGTCAAAACATATCACGCATCGAACTTCATACACTCGCAGACCCAAATCAAGAAAACCGAAGTGTCAAAATATGACAAACTTTTAAATTTATACACTCGCACACCTGAATCAAACATTATAGTAGGCTAAACTTTACTTATAGGTCGCAGTGTTCAGAATTATTGTCTGGATGTATTGAGAAAAGTAAATAAACATTCATTCAAAGGGGGTGTTAGAAGGTAATAACAAAAACAGAAACTAAATCTGCAAGTAAAAGATGTTTGTCCCGTTCAATTTGGATTTAAAAAAAGTCAAATTTCAGATATTTTTTTTTCAAGAGTCACGCCAATGTGGCAGATATGTTTCTCTATTCATGAGTTTCATTATGATGCAGCGCTTCACTGACTAGGTTTCGCTGACATTACGTAAGAAAAAAAATTAAATAAAAAGAGCAACAGCAACAACAGTAGCAGCAGCAACAACAACAACAACAACAAAGAGGAAAAAGCACGAGCCTTGGAGTGAACGCTCTAGTTGCACGCCAGTGAGGTGATATTCAGCTCTTGACTTTGGACAAGGTGAACGAATCCTTCCTGTTTCTCTCTCTAGATCTAAGAAAGATCTTTGAAAATATGATCTTCATAAATGCTTCTACTGATCATATTTTTGGTTTTGAACATTGCATAAGTCAAAAGATTACAGACAGAACAGACGTTACAGTTCATTTAAAATTATTAGGCGGAGGCAGTTCGACAATAACTATGAATGGTGCTGAGATTTATGTAATATTTATGTAACCATCTTTATTGTTCAGTTTCTTTTTCTTTTTTTGCGTCTGGGGTTAATAAACACTATGACAGAAAACAATGTATTCGTTTGTGTTTATGTTAAACAAACTTAGAATACCTGATTTTAAAACTGCATGTATCTTTAACAATCACGGTTTTTAAATTGAAGTTGTTTTCAGTCTTTGTTAATGGTTCTTTACAGAATAGCCACGATGTTAACAAGCAGTGATGAGAACCATCTTTGAATGTGGGTGAAGGATTGCTGAAAAAAAAAGAAACCGGCAAAAGATTTGTGTCGCTTCCTAAACTGAATTTAAAAAAATATGTTAATCTTTAGAACTGTAAAAAAAATAATTTTCAAAGGCACATGTAAAGCCTAAATTTTATTATCTTTTTTAATGACTACTACATGTAATAATCTTCACTGTTTCCTCCTCTACCCTCATGTCATGCGCATGCCCACCATCAAAACTGTCCATTCTGTCCAACAGTGTGAAACTCATTGTTCACGCAGAAATTATTTGTCAAATTGTTCTTTTCATATAGAACTCGATTTTAAGAACATAAAATTTGATTACCTTTTTTCTACTTTGATAGCAATTAAATAAATTCTAAATGTGAGGAAGAAAAACAGCTAACTAGACGAAAATATAAAAAGAGGGAAAGAGAGATACACAAAGAAAAAGGTAGAAGTAATAAAACAAGATTAGAAAAAGGAAGAGAGAGAGAGAGAGAGAGAGAGAGAGAGAGAGAGAGAGAGAGAGAGAGAGAGAGAGAGAGAGAGAGAGAGAGAGAGAGAGAGAGAGAGAGAGAGAGAGGAGTTTGGTAAAAAAAAACAAAAAACAAGGTAGTTATTTGACATCAGAAAAATCATCCGTTTTGTGTAAGGCAAACAGAAAGTTGAAAGAGAATCGAGTCGCTTCTCTAACCACTGCCGGGCGGGAATCGAATCACTCAATAATAATTTCTGCCAGAGAGGATCGTGAATATTGAAAGTGATTTCAGGTACCAGTAGGATTAGTTTGGGTCCAGCGTCAGGATATCCATGGATGGAATAGGAATGAATTCGATTCGCAAAACTTTCAACCAAATGTTTCAGATTTTGGTTTTTTAATGTCCAATTTCAAGACTAGCTAAGGATGTTATGGGTGCAGAAAAGTGTATTTATGACAGGAAAGAGCTGAAGGAAAAGGATAAATGAGGATTTGAACTTACAAGCAAAGTTCCTATCAAATGGTCTGAGAGAATAAGCTCTATCACTCAGCCACTTACAACGGTAAATAAGAATCTCCGGGTCAGAAATATGCCTGTGGTGTAATAAGAGTGATTCGAAAGGTATTATTATTGCCTATGTCGTCAATTAGAGCATTTAGTTATTCATAGTTCTCTCTCTGTCTCTCTCAATCTCTCTCTCCCTCTCTCTCTTTCTCTTTCTCTCTCTCTCTCTCTCTCTCTCTCTCTCTCTCTCTCTCTCTCTCTCTTGGTCTTTGCGAGCAAAATGTCCTAAATTATTATATCGTCCTTTCATCCTTCGGATAACATTACTTGAATTTATTGTTTCTATAAAGATCAACACAGTCGTCGAGCTTTACTGCCCGGTGGAGGATTCGAGTCGTAGCTAGATCCGAAAATAATAATCGGAAAGTTTGAATATCTGCCCAAATACCACTTGTGTCCAGCAGAAGGAGGACAGTTATCTAGAGTCAAAAAATCTAAACAACATTATGGATGGGCGGTATTCGCGAATTTTGTTCCTAATGTTGTGCTTTTGCTGTTTTCGAGTATCGTAAAAACGTTATGAGCGAAGCTTCCCCTGGGCACGAAGGCTTGACCTCAATGATCATATCCAGTGGAAAGATCAACGCCCCCACTCAGGTCTGTGATTGATGATGGGTAACAGAGGGAGAAAGATGCCTGAAGCATAGAATGCGCTAGTTGGTCCCAGCCCGAGGTCCACAGCTCTTGTCATGTTGGTGGATTGATGAGTTATAGAGTACTCGCCCTCAGTCAGCTCTGGCTGACAATGGATTCAGTCTCGCTCGTTCTCAAGGTACGTTTTCTCACCGACAGCTGCACCTGGGTACACAATTTCGATTTCAAGGATGAGGTGAAAGAGGGAAGGATAGACTGAGCTAAGAAAGAGAGAGAGAGAGAGAGAGAGAGAGAGAGGGGGGGGAGAGAGAGAGAGAGAGAGGGGGAGAGAGAGAGAGAGAGAGAGAGAGAGAGAGAGAGAGAGAGAGAGAGAGAGAGAGAGAGAGAGAGAGAGAGAGAGAGAGAGAGAGAGAGATAGTGTGTGAGAGAGAGAGAGAGAGAGAGGGAGAGAGAGAGAGAGAGAGAGAGAGAGAGAGAGAGAGAGGGGGAGAGAGAGAGAGAGAGAGGGGGGAAGAGAGAGAGAGAGAGAGAGAGAGAGAGAGAGAGAGAGAGAGAGAGAGAGAGAGAGAGAGGGGGGGAGAGAGAGAGAGAGAGAGCAGAAAAATATCTGAGAGATTGAGATGAGGAATAACGGAGATGATTATATATGGGAAAGATAGAATAATTAAAGAGGTGAAGATATCCTTATACCTTTGCAGACAATCAAAAGATGCGGTCTAGAATTCTGAACGCCTTTGATACATACTGCCATCGAGCATTTTATCAACATCCAAACAACCCACGTAGAAATGGAATCCCTGGGAAACGTAACAAAATATTTCGTACATTTGGTGAGACACCAGAAAGCTATACAGTATATTGGTCATACAATGTGTAGACAGCGACAAGGCTGCTCTTAGATATGAATTCACATATCTGAGATGCTCATCGAAACGTTTATAAGCTTTGCAGCCATGGCAACAAGGTTAGAGAAAAGAAGACCCCTGATTTTTAAAGAGATTTCTCAAATTGATCAGGATAACTGTTGCAAGGTTGTGTCGCAAAAACTACGGTCACGGTTTTGAGTTCCTAGACCAACGGTCACCAACAGTCACTTTATATGGTTGCGAGTCCCTTGACATACGTTTACGTGATATGGTTGTAAGGTCCTAGACCTACGGTCACGTGATATGATTGAGAGTTCCGAGATCTATGATCACGTGATGTGGCTGTGAGTTCTAGACTTACGGTCACGTGATGTGGTTGTGTGTTCCTAGACCTATGGTCATGCAATGTAGCTGTGAGTTTCTCAACTTACAGATACGTGATATGGTTGGGGGGCCCTAGACCTACGGTCACGTGATGTGGTTGTGAGTTCTAGACCTACGGTCACGTGATGTGTTTGTGAGTTCCTAGACCTACGGTCATGCAATGTAGCTGTGAGTTTCTGAACTTACAGATACGTGATATGGTTTGGGAGGGGGGGAGGGGGGGGGCGCCCCTAGACCTGCGGTCACGTGATGTGGTTGTGAGTCCTGATGATGTTTTGGAAGCTGAACCCGCCTCTCTCCAGGTGCAATACAGGCAGACTTTGCTTGCACCTCTGTTGCTGGTGACCTTTCATATGTTTGGTTTCAACATTACACCATCTTCTTGCTTAGCTCGAGTAAACAAAGGAGGTGAGCGCAACACACGAGTGTGTATGTATAAAAGAAGGTTAGTGTTAGGAAAAAGACAAGAGAGCCAGATAAAAAGAGATGGAGAAAGAGAGAGAGAGAGAGAGAGAGAGAGAGAGAGAGAGAGAGTGGGTGGAAGAGAGAGCGAGAGAAAGATGGGGAAAGAGAGATGGATTATGAGAGAGAGAGCTTGAGATGGAGAAAAAGAGAGAGAGAGAAAGATAAAAATGGAGAAAAAGAGAGAGAGAGAGAGAGAGAGAGAGAGAGAGAGAGAGATGAAGGAAGAGAGAGAATGAGAGATGAAGAAAGAGATAGGAGGGGGGAATGGGGGGAAAGGGACAGAAGCATTAAGACAAAAATAAAGAGAGAAATAGATGCAGATAAAAACAGTGAGGAGAAAGAACAGGCTTGAGAGCCTAGAGCATAACATTGTGACTTTAAATATTTTAGAATATTTTAAGAAGGCAAGACATTAGCGCGCGGCCAAACTTATTTTCAAATTACAATTTTTATTTCAAATAAGAAAACAAGCAGTATGAAGTTCCAAAACAAAAAGAAAACAACAAAAATTAAATTCGTATGTTTAAATAGTTTGTCGTTTATGACTCTACACAGGATACTATGTAAAAATTCTAATATTATACCAAGTATACAAAAATGTAACTTCTATAAACATTCATTGCCGGAGCATACCTGAGGATAAGGTGAGAGGAAATTGAATGCTATTATTGTCTAGACGGCTCACCAAACTAACGTGTCGCATCCAATCCACCTATAGCCCGTAAATCCTCCCTGGCTCTGGAAGCAGACGCAAAGGTCACGTGACTTTCAATACTCCAACTGGCTGAAAACCTAAGATCTAGACCAGTGGCTAAACTACCTGCGGAAGTGACTTCGCAGCTGCTGTAAGCGCCGTCCACAATGTCTTAATAACTATCATATAAACTTCTAGACGGACGTCCAATTTGATTTTTAGCCTGCAAAAAGAATAGTTAGCTAATTTTGGAATATTTTGTAAAGTGTTTATCTATTTTAGGGACTCTTTGTCGTGCAGGTGCAAATAAATGGGCGGTTATGACTTTCCAAAATGCAGCTTATTTTGGGAACTATTCAGCGTTTTTCGCACAAAGCATTATAATCAGCGTTTAAGTGGATGTTTTAACAGTTTTGGAAAGTATAGAGTTATGTCTTTCAGTATTGTCTATTTATAGATTTTAGGAAAGCGGAAAGCTGCTCTGTTCACAGACATGTCAAGTAATTAACTGAATGCACCGCAATCATAGCTCGAATCAAGTAATTATCTGAATGTACCACAATCATGGCTGGAATCAAGTAATTATCTGAATGTACCACAATCATGGCTGGAATCAAGTAATTATCTGAATGTAGCACAACCATGGCTGGAATCACGTAATTATCTGAATGTACGGCAATCATGGCTGGAATCACGTAATTATCTGAATGTACCACAATCATAGCTCGAATCATAACGGCTTCAATCTCAGAGACTTTTTAGGAACATTGTAACGGAAAGAGAAAAAGATAGAGGTAGCCTCGATACTTTACTTTTCTTAAATCATTAGTTCCTCCGAGTTGTATAGAAATTATCTAGTTTACAACCACTCAGCGGTTTTCAACAAACAAAACAATCGAATCTTTTTTTTTTATTATTTCTCCAAAATATCGAGAAATGGCTATGTGTCTTCAAGACTCGCTGTTACACGGATACCACCTGGTTCTGATTGTTGGCCAAGAACCAATCAATAAAAGAGCGTCTTTAAAATCTGTTGACTATAATACAGTCTCTCTATCGACCGAAGACCATGAAGACAGCAGTTTTATATAGTTGTCTGTGATAGACAGGAAATTTAGAACCACTTACGACATGATCCACGCCCTTGAATTGTCCCTGTTTGGTTTAGACCGTGAAAACAGCTTGCTTGATATAGAGGTCTATGTTAGTCAGGAAATTTAGAACCACTGATGGCATGATCCACGTCCTTGAATTGTCCCTGTTTGGTTTAGACCGTGAAAACAGCCAGCTTGATATAGCGGTCTGTGAAAGACAGGAAATTTAGAACCACTGATGGCATTATCGCCACTGTTGAATATATTGTCCCTGTCCACCCTAGACGGTGAAAACAGCCAGCTTGATATAAAGTTCTACCATAGTCAGGAAATTTAGAACCGCTCTTGGTATAATCCAAGCCTCTAAACAACAGAAGATAAAGGCAATTTTGCTCGGTGCCAAACTGCACATATTGTCATGTTTCCGGCAGTTCTTTATCACAACCCAAAGATATCATGGGTGAATGGTTTGATTTTCCGATTTCAGTCGCTGCTTCTAATGATGCTTGCCATTTTGAATATTATTCTTTAGTTTCTGTCAATCGCCTCCTCGATAACTACAAATATTACTTAATGTTGCGGTAATCATGACCTTGAAGCATGAATAAAAAAAAAAAAAAGGAAATGGTCCCAATTCTTTTCAGATGCAAGTTGGTGAAAGGCACTGAAATGTTGAGAGGAGTGAACGATTAGTACATATAGCACTAAATTATCTTGGTTTTTGTATCTAAACTCCAATAGTCCCTGAATAGTTACTTAAGGAGTCTGCCGTAACATTTTCAAACATTGCACAATTTTTCACGTCTTTAGATTGGTAATGTCCTGTCTTACTTGGTGCGGTACAGATCCAATTACTAACATTTCACGCTTCAATCGTGGCGATATACAGACAGATTTCTCGGAAGTACCAAATCGGGCTTCCATACTTTCGCATTTCTACCTAGAGGTCCGCCCCAAGACAGGGCGCAGTAGGTGCGAGAGCTTATTCCCAGCTGGAACACATTAGCTCAACAAAGTACTGGAAGATGGTCAGAATAAGTTTATGTCATATGAGGAATGAAAAACGCGGGCTTTAATTTTTTTTCCTAGCACAACAAGAACATGAAACATACAACGGAAAAAATTGTATATATAATAATTACGATAATAATCCCATAACTCTCTGAGGCCCACCTCGCCTTTTCATAATCTATTTAGAGCCGTTCAGAGCCCGATCCTGACCTTGACACATCCAGACCATGTCAGAAGGTATGAAGCGTTTACATTGTCCAACTCCTAAATTTCTTTTTTTTTCCCTACGTTTTTCATCGTGTTACTCGCACAAACATGTTTTCTAATTTTAAACTGTTCAAAATAAAAACGTAAACGAAATCAAACAGCAATATTGGAATGGATTTCGTTCTTCATTTTTTTTTTAAATTTTATTGAAAGAAATTTGAAAGCAAAGCCTAGATGTATACAACGTTAGAGATGCAAAGAAATATCCTATTATCCTTTGTTTCTGTTAAGGATCGCTGTTTAGACAGTCTGCCATGGTATCTTCAATGCCTCAGTCTGAACGCTATAATCATGGTATACAACTTCGAATATCATTGAATTGTGGACTCGCAATGATTTGCTAGGGGCTGCTTTTGAGATAATAGATACGGAAAATGATAAAGACATGATTTTTATTCATCTCCTATGTCTAGCCACGTTTACTGCCTCCTTAAGTCACGTGACTCTCTGATAACTGAATCACATGATCTCAAGACACATTATTGTTTTTCGGGACCTGAGTACAAGAGACAGTCCATTCCTTATTAGTGTGGCGGAGGAAAATCTATGAGAGGGAGCCACAACAAACAGCACCAGGTACAAGACTGTTTATCCCTTGACTAGAACCAGATGATGACCATTAGAGTCATCATAGATCACAGACGTCAAATTGTCCACGTGCCCTTTGATTCTCCCTCCAAGGAGATGATGACCATTGTCCATTATGGCCGGTGGCCGGTGGTCTACCAGAGAGATGGCCAACTTAAAACCTAGGATTTTGTTATGGGATTATGGCATGGGATATATTCAGTGACGTAAATATTCAAGGACTTTTCCCAAGACAAATACTTTTTTTTCAAAGGATGCTTGTATAAATTTGTTTTTATATACACTTATAGCGGAACCTGTCGAGGATTTCCCGCAGGATGGTTGTAAAAGATATTTTTTGTATGATTTAGTTACCTAAGGAGTATAACAGTAGAAAGTTTAATAGAACCTGAACAAGAAGATTCGTTGAGTTCTGTCCATCTTCGAGGCAGCGCTACTAAATCTTCTGGAAGATAATGATGTATTGCGCAAGATACCAACCTATCGGTTTTTGTGCTGCTGTTTTCTGTTTTTTCCTCCAGATTTGACTTTGGTCCAAGGAAAATGACTCACCCTGATCGCGCTGAAACAAACGAGTGCGGTGCGCCCTCTCTTCTTTCTGACGTTCTAAATATTTACATACATTATTCACACAAGGGTAGCGTCTACAGAAACCAGGTCTCTACTAAAAAAGCCTCCCTTGCCGGAGAAGGATAGCGCAATGTTGTGTAGTATTGGCAGCGGCTTCCACTAGATGTGGAGAACCATAGGCTGCCACTACGTGATAACATCGTGACTGCAGAAGGATAATTTTGTGTATAAAGCTCAGGGAGACAGAGAGAGAGAGAGAGTCATTGAGAGAGAGAGATAAATAGATAAATACAAAAATAGAGAAGGAGAAAGATAGGTAGATTGATAGAGATATAGAGGGAGAGAGAAGAAAGGTGAGGAAGAGAAAGATAGAGAGAGCGAGAGAGAGGTAATTAGATACATATATAGATAGATAGAAAGATAGAGAAGGAGAGAAAGTAGTGATATATATATATATAGATAGATAGATAGATAGATAGAGAGAGAGAGATACATGTATAGATAGATATACAGTTATAGAAGGGTGAGAAACAGAAAGAGAGAGAGAGAGAGAGAGAGAGAGAGAGAGAGAGAGAGAGAAAGAGAGAAAGAAAGAAAGAGAGAAAGGAGGGGGGGGTGAGGGAGAAAGAGAGTAAAACAAACTGAGACAAACAATGGTCTAAGTGCCACAAAGTAAAGGATTTTATAGGACAGCCAATATTATAATGGTCTATGGTTTTTGCCAAGAGAATAATAACATGGTGATTTATTCCATGCTGTTAGATGTCAAGGTTAGTGGAAAGACTGCAAAATAAGAGAAAGATCTTGTAGTTTCCCTTGGGGTTGGTTTTTTCTCTCTTCTTTTATTATCTTTTGTCATCTTTTCCGTGTATAATTAATGTTACCCTTCATCTCGCATTTTTTTTTTTGTCCAAAATATTATCTCTTAAAGATAAATTATTACATGTATGACTTGGATAACGCGCCAGCGTAATTTTTAATTGAGTCTGTACCTGAAAATACAATTTTATGTACAAAGCAATCAAAATTATTATCACCATTCTATTGAGATAGCTTTTTCTAGCTACTTTATAACCTCTTTTTGTTGATTGCCTTTTATCTAAACACAAAAAAAAAAGAAATAAAAATGGTATTCCCCATTAATCTCTTTAGCAATAAGTTACCTTGAAAGACTCAAGAGCTTTGTCATCTTAACTTTGATGTTTCGTAGAACAATCATTGATGTACGATAATTTGATTGCTGTTTGTTTGTTGTTGTTCTTGTTTTTTTTTTTGGTTTATTTAGAACGTTGATGCCGCCCTACAATATGATTGCAGAAGTAGCGAAAAGACAATAAAACTAAAAGAAATGTGTAGAACATTCGTTTAGATTTGTTAAAAAAATGAAAGTGTTTGATCTCTACACTGATCTTGCCTGATCTACCTTAAGAAATGCTGATGTCCATTCCGTTATGACAGATGATGTTAAGATCAAGAAAAATTTGAAGGGTTTGGGTTTGAAACCAGAATTATATGCCATTTGGCATAAAATTGGCTAGATTGTGGGGAACTTAAAATAGGATAAATTGGCGGTTGTCGTCAACTCATAACTAATAAATAAACAGAATTGTTGGCAAAAGAAACTGGCAATGTTATTGGTGGTTTAAAAAGAAATGTCTTTAATAGAATGTCGGGGCAGAAGTCAAGTATGTGGACAAATTAATGGGAAAAGAGAACATGATTTATGGCTTCATCATTTTTATACAGTGATTTTACAGAGATTGATTGGTGGTTTCATTGATGATTGATAGAAGGCATTATTTACATTGGTATCGATTGATTGGTGGTTTATTAAATTGGCTGATATATCGAGTTTTACTGACCACCATGATCGTCTAAGGTTAATAAAGACATGAAGATAGGTTAAATCTATAGCAACAACCAAAAATCATCAACACCACCACAAGTTCATAACAATTATGACAATGAAAATAACAATTATACTACTACTACTACTACTACTACTACTACTACTACTACTACTACTACTACTACTACTACTACTACTACTACTACTACTACTACTACTACTACTACTACTACTACTACTACTACTACTACTACTACTACTCATACTACTACTACTACTACTACTACCACTACTACTACTACTACTACTACTACTACTACTGCTACTACTACTACTACTACTGCTACTACTACTACTACTACTACTACTACTACTACTACTACTACTACTACTACTACTACTACTACTACTACTACTACTACTACTACTACTACTACTACTACTACTATTGATAATAATGATAGAAGTAGTAGTAATAATGATAAAAGTTATAATAAAAATAATAATAAGAAGAAAATGAAGGAGAAGTAGGTAATAAGTAGTAATCCTGCGATGGAGGAGAATTAAAAGAAGGAGCGAAAGAAAATGGCAACGCTGGAGGAGAAGGGAAGAATAAGAATAAGAAGCCGCCGTGGCCGAACTGCAGTAAAACAAGAGGATCTTCTTGCTGAACAAAACTGGTAGTGCCGGCGGTTTGTAACAGGAACATCTAGATAGATGGTCTGCAGTTCTTTCAAAACAAGTGATACTAGAGATCCACAAAAGGGAAGTCAGAAGATTTTAGTGAAAAAGCTTTAAAAGCTAGTCATTCCGTTTTCCTTTTCATACCTAGAGCTTGCGGACTTAATTAAAATGTTTGCATTACAGAAGAAAAATGAAGGTCATCATATTATGTTAAGAGAGGTTTGAAAGATTGCATTTATGCCTGGCAAAATTTCGCAAGTCCCTCCCTCCACTTTTTTTTTCGTTAACAATATGAGCCTTACTACAACTAAGAAGTATTTAGGTTCTTTCCCATTTGAACTTTTAGTGTTAGACAATTTGTTCTATAGCAGTGGATCTATTTCTAGACATTGTTTTTTTCTTTAACTCAAAGATTGTTAATTATATTCAATTTGCAAACTTTTACAATTACTTCTTATATAACTTTTCAGTTCCCATAGTATTTTAAGAGCCGATGAAGCAAAACATATTAACAAAGCGAGTTTGAAAAAGGACAAACAATATTTGCCGCTGCAGCAATAAACATAAAAACACTGTAGTTGTTAAATTACTGCAAGCTTGAAGCGAAACTGCAGTGTAACCATATTATGGATGTATCTTGGTCGACTCGGTGCATCTTGTATAGACGGTAGGAGTGGTGCACCCATTAAGCAAAGAGCGGTATGTAGGTCTTCTTTTCGAAGAAAAAAAAACAAAAAACAAAGAATTCCCGAGGGGTGAACCGATATAGTTTGAGCAGAGGTGTGAGACCAGGTGTGATTGTCTCTGTCTCAGCTGGAAGCCGCTCCACGGTCTGTTGAATCGGGCTTAGTGTGAGCTTGGCAGGTGCAGGTTAGCCAATCAACACTGCTGCATGCACACAGGATCTAGGACCATCAGGATGGAATACTTTCCCCAGATGTACTGAAACAAGTCCTGTTGCCATACCTCTGCGCCCTGTAGGAGGATCATGGTTTTGAGGAAAGCCAGATGGACTCCTGGTATGTGAGAGCTTGAGATAAATATGGTTATAAGAGCATTGGTTCCAAATCATGCATGGAAAAAGGAATCAGAATTCACTCTGGGCACGGCGCACAGTTTTGTAAAAATCCCTGTTTGGAAAACCGTAGCCATTTTTCTGCGGAGAGTTAAAACTGACAGGTAGAAAATGCATCTTTTGAATGATTCACAAACAGTTGCTTTGGTTTTTTTCTTTACAACTTTGAATTTACATGGAGCAGGATTACTGGTTCGATGCAAGATCTTTCAAAAGGAAAAAAAATGAATTTTCTATGAATAATTCTGCTCATTTGCTTTGTGTGGCGCAGATACGCGCAAAATCAACATCCACACAAAATCTTGCATTGAAACGTGATTATTCAGAATTTAGGAAAGGTATTTTTCCACAAAGATCTACCGCACTATTTTAACCACTTTCGCAAAAATCATAATTTATCGACAGTTATCTAAAATCCCTAAGACTTTCTTAGAGTGTGTACAAACTATGTCAAACTTTAAGACAAAAATATATGGAGAGACGCAAAACAAAATTGCAAATGTCTTAACTCACCCTAAGATATCTTTTGAAATTATACCTAAAGAATGAGGTTTATAAGGGCATCATAAGTTTTATGCGCAAAGCACGAGTATCAATTGTTTTTGTGTTTATATTATAAAAAATTAAGAATTGAAAAAGCTGAAAATACAAACACGGATCTATTGGTTCTATTGAATAACAGCATTCATGATTGAGTCAGTAATAACAACATGTCTATATATCTCATATACATGCAAAATAATGGATCGGGTTGTTGGAAAACATATCTTTATCTCAATTGGCAGTTACAAAATATACCATAAAAATTGATTACTCTGAAAGGTTAATTTTGATGAGTTAGTTGATGTATCGATCTTACTCTCAAGCTTTTTACGTCCTTGATCGACAAGTCATTGCTGCCTTGAATTAAATGGCTTTCTATTCTGAAGCTATGATTTTAAATATAATTTTAGTTCTTTTGACATTTTTTCCTGTTGTATTATTAGCAATTATAAAATTGTTAGGGGATATCATTACAGATTATAGAGAAACATAAACTTGGACACAGAAGGGACGGGAGGAGGAGATTGATCTGGATTTCGACTAATGACATAGTCACTAATTCCAGACAAAGTTATAAATTCTATTGGATAATGCCGAGAGAAAAAAAAGGGCGGTGGGGGGTAAATTGTCATCGAATGTGTTTAATTATGAATTATCTGGATCATTGAAATTATTGCGGTGAAAGCAACGTTTGTTAGACTTTTGATAATAATATGACCTAGCCTCTTTCCATTCCAAATCATTGTTTCCCACTGGATGAAAATTCGTGTGGCGTAATTGTTTTACAGCAAGATAATTACGTCGTATTATTTTGCTTGGTGGTTGCAGGAGGTCATTTTGCATCAAAATTGAACTTTTCAAAAATATGCAAGAGATATAAAGGTACACTTTAGATAGCTATTGAGATTTTGCTACGATCTGGCAGGCAGAGTGAAATAGGAGCCTTCAAGAAAGAGGGAAAAAAATATCAAAGTTTGTTTAGAGAAGATATTTTATACTCTAGCGTACGCTTTGCTCGTAAAACAATTATCACTGGACATCGTGATTTGTGATGATCAGCTACTGGTGGAATAGCTGGAATAAAGACTTCTATAGACGTATGCAAACTTTAATAGATTAACAACTAACTTTATTTCTGATAGTACATTGTGTTCTTGTCTGCTTTGCTCTAGAATAAAACTGTTGATCTGGAAACGCTACTATATGTACTTATGAAAAGGAGCCACCTAATGACTTTTAGCCAAAGTCTGTTTTTTGATTAGTCCAGTGAACACAATTCTATTGGGGACCAAAAAACGCCTTTATCATTCACAGAGCTTAGTTCAAAATATTTAACCAATCTCTGCTCGTCTTTCCGAATCTTATCCGAAGATCGTCTGACTCATAGCAGCGATACCAAGCCAGCGATGGAAGAAATCATCACGCTGATATCTGTGAGCACCAACCATAGCAGGGAGCTTCTGGTGGTCCAGAGCGTCAAGATGTCCACTCTGGTGTCCAGCACGGTCAAACTGGCGATCGTCATGACTTGCAGCGCTCTCGTCCACGCCATAGGGGCTTTGGGTATCGCCAGCAACATGGTCAACATCGTCGTGTTCTCCGCCCAGGGGTTCTCAGAGACCGTCAACATCAGCCTGGTGACCCTGGCTGTGTCCGATTTGCTGACCATACTCACCGCCCAGTGGCTGGTGCTCTGTCTCAACCCGTGGTTCCAGGCAGACCTCAGCCTGGCATTCTACGCGCCGGAGGTACAGACCCTGACAGGCGGTTACCCGCACATATTTTTCTCGCGGGTTTCCGCCTGGATAACGGCATTCATTTCCTTAGAGAGAGCGGTCGCCGTGACGCAACCTTTCAAGGTCCGCAGGATCTTCACCCGTGGCTTGACGACAGTGTTCAACATCGCGGTGTTCCCTGTGGTGTGGACTGGTGCGGCACCTCTCTATACCACGGCCTGGTTAGGGGAAAAATTTTTCCCTGATCCGTTGAACTCCACTTTGCTCGGACTCTTATTTTCATCCAGTCACAGAAACGTCATGTCGGCCACAAGCCCGCTATTCGAAGTCTGCGGACCTATCACTAACTTCTGTATAATCATTGTTTGTACCGCCATCATAAGGATCAAAGTTCAAAGCATGGCTCGCTGGAGGTCAAAGGTAACCGGTTCACACAACCAGACCACGGATTTTAGAGGACAAATCGGCCTCGCAAAAACCGCGAAAAATCAAAAGCAATCCAAAGAACTTTCTCCCGAGACAGAAAAAATTGACGGCGGAGAAACCTCTCAAACTTGTACCGACTATGCGATGCCTGATACGACGGAGAAGCTGCCCGACTCAGAACATGGGCCGTCAGCTGTCGTCCCTAGATCTCGATACGCTGTACAGGAACTACCGAAACCTTCAGCAAGCAACAAACCACCAGCATCTTTCGCAAGAACACTGAACTCCGATCAGTCGTTAGACACAGTAAATGCCGGCCTCAAGACCAATAACCCGCTGTCCAACAAGGAGCGTCGCCTCGTTGTCATGGTTTCGGCTGTGGCAGCCATCTTTATAGCGTGCTACACACCTCTTGTGGCACAGGTAGCGGCCCGTATCCTTATTCCTGAGCTGAGCTCTACGGGCCGTTATCGAGCCCTGAACGCTAGCCTCGGTACGGTGGGAATCATGCTTGGCTGCCTCAACGCAAGCATCAACGGTTTCGTCTATTGGAGGATGAGCTCCAACTACCGAGCGACGTTCCTCAAGGTGTTCGCTGTTTGTAGGAACAGAGTCTAGTGAGTTTTATATGCCTTACTGTTGGCGAGTGCAGCGTCTAGTGAGGTTTATATTGCTGGCTGTTTGTAGGAGCAGAGTCTAATGAGTTTTATATGGCATACTGTTGGCGGTTGCAGCGTCTAGTGAGGTTTAAATCCTTGGCTGTTGGTAGGAGCAGAGTCTAGTGAGTTTTATATTGCTTACTGTTGGCGAGTGCAGCGTCTAGTGAGGTTTAAATCGCTGGCTGTTTGTACAGAGTCGAATGAGTTTTATATGGCTTACTGTTGGCGGGTGCAGCGTCTAGTGAGGTTTAAATCGCTGGCTGTTGGTAGGAGCAGAGTCTAGTGAGTTTTATTTTGCTGGCTGTTGGCGGGTGCAGCGTCTAGTGAGGTTTAAATCGCTGGCTGTTGGTAGGAGCAGAGTCTAGTGAGTTTTATTTTCCTGGCTGTTGGCGAGTGCAGCGTCTACTGAGATTTAAATCGCTGGCTGTTTGTAGGAAGAGAGTCTAATGAGTTTTATATGGCTTACTGTTGGCGAGTGCAGCGACTAGTGAGGTTTAAATTGCTGGCTGTTTGTACAAACAGAGTCTAATGAGTTTTATATTGCTTACTGTTGGCGGGTGCAGCGTCTAGTGAGATTTAAATCGCTGGCTGTTGGTAGGAGCAGAGTCTAGTGAGTTTTATATTGCTTACTGTTGGCGAGTGCAGCGTCTAGTGAGGTTTAAATCGCTGGCTGTTTGTACAAACAGAGTCTAATGAGTTTTATATGGCTTACTGTTGGCGGGTGCAGCGTCTAGTGAGGTTTAAATCGCTGGCTGTTGGTAGGAGCAGAGTCTAGTGAGTTTTATTTTGCTGGCTGTTGGCGGGTGCAGCGTCTAGTGAGGTTTAAATTGCTGACTGTTGGTAGGAGCAGAGACTAGTGGGTTTTATTTTGCTGGCTGGTGGCAGGTGCAGCGTCTAGTGAGGTTTAAATTGCTGGCTGTTGGTAGGAGCAGAGTCTAGTGAGTTTTATTTTGCTGGCTGTTGGCGGGTGCAGCGACTAGTGAGGTTTAAATTGCTGGCTGTTTGTACAAACAGAGTCTAATGCGTTTTATATTGCTTACTGTTAGCGGGTGCAGCGTCTAGTGAGGTTTAAATCGCTGGCTGTTGGTAGGAGCAGAGTCTAGTTAATTTTATTTTGCTGGCTGTTGGCGGGTGCAGCGTCTAGTGAGGTTTAAATCGCTGGCTGTTTGTAGGAACAGAGTCTAGTGAGTTTTATATTGCTTATTGTTGACGGGTGCAGCGTCTAGTGAGGTTTAAATCTGTGGCTGTTTGTAGGAACAGAGTCTAGTGAGGTGTTGCTGGCTGTTTGTAGGAGCAGTTTAGAGAGCTTTAACATATTGCTTAGTGTTGGCCGGAGCAGAGTTTAATGAGGTTTATATTGTTGGTTGTGGGCATGAGCCACAAGTCTAAAGAGGTTCATATCGGTTAATCTTCGCAGAATCAGAGTCCAGTGAGGCTCATACTGCTTAGTTTGGTGGAAATAGAGTCTTGTGAGGTTCACATCGCTTACCTTTTGCAGGTGTCTGAGAGGTTTGTATTGCTTACAGAGTCTAGTGAGGTTTGTATTGCTTACAGAGTCTAGTGAGGTTGGTATTGCTTACAGAGTCTATTGAGGTTTGTATTGCTTGTGTCGGTCGGATTAGAGTCTCGTGAGGTTCATATCGCTTACCTTTTGCAGGATTAGAGTCTGAGAGATTTGTATTGCTTACAGAGTCTTGTGAGATTTGGCTGCCTTTGTATCAGAGTAGAGTCTAGTGAGATTTAAACTGCTTTTTTCGAGAAAAGTAATTTTGATGCGGTTGGGGATGCCAACTCTTTGCCGGAGCACAAGGAAGCGTATCTTGAGATCTTACTTTCGATAAAAGCAGAATCTATTGAGGTTTTATCTGCTTACTTTCGACAAAAATCGAGCCTAGTGGTGTTTGAGCTGTTCATATTTTGCTCGAGAAGAGAGCAATGAGGTTTGTTTTTTACATTTTAGCGGGAGCAGATTGTAGTGAGATTTGAGCTGCTAAATTTTGAAAGCAGATTCCAAGCAAGTTTAGCTGCTTATTTTCGGTAGGGAGCAAAGTGTAGTGAGGTTTGAGCTGTGAACAATTTTATACAGGCAGAGTCCATGGTTTTCTCAGTTTTCAGTTTATAAACCTTGCACGTTACAGGCGCTCGTCGTGTAAATATCTAAATTGTATAGGAATTAAAAGTCTCGATATTTCGCGTATGTTGACCAAACATGCTATGGTTTGTAGAACTTTAGTCAAGATGCATTGGAAGTTTTACGCTTATATACTTATCTAATTAGGTTTACTTTTACTTACACGAAGTTGTATAAATGCAGACATATCTAGATATCACGGATACATCTCCCAAGTTTTGATTCCTTTTGGGAGATCTGAAGATATTGTTTGGGTGTCAAATGTAATAAAATATCAATTTTTCAGTGCTGAGTGTCAGGCAAACTCGATATCATTGCGGTTTTAATCATTTAAGCTCACTAAGTAAAAAAAATATTCCATTTCATACTTGCATATACAAAATATAATGCTGTGAGCTCTGTTATATGCGCAATAGATCCACGTCTATAGAAAGCATTCGTTCATTCCATCAAGCATACATCTCACAACGTCTTTTCGTTTTTACAGTGTTTGGCAAAAAGACATAGGAAGATGTAATAAGGAAATAAAATTCAAGTGACACGAAAAGTAGGATATCTTTTTCATTCTTTTTTATGTTATTTTTTTCACGAAGTTACCTGTTGACCGGCGAGCTATCTTTTTTTTTTATTTTCTTCTTTCTTTTTGCGTTTCTAATTTTAGGAAAACAAAAGACCGGTATCTTTAAGAAAAACGTTTTGTTTCCACTTCCACTACAGTATCAACATAGCATGAAGAATACAGCCTAGGTATCGTCCCGAAACTCATCCACACACGCACACACGCACACACACACGCCCATATTAACTAAACCAGCAACTCATGGTAGGAGTTTAGTGACCATCATCGATTATTCGGATTCATCACTTGCAGCAGTGGGGCACGACAGAAGGTCTGGAGCTAATCTCCCCCCAGCGTTGGTGTCAGATCCAGAGCGGCATCTGAAGCCAAGCCGAGTTTGAACAATCTCTGGTTCCCTTTAGAGCGTCATCTACCTAAGGGATGCTTTGTAAAAATGTTGCCCAATTGATTCTCCCCATCTCAGTCCACCACAGACGGTGACCTCGCGGCTCCTGATCAGAATCAAATCCATTTGCTTTAAGCCACATGTAGAGTTAGAATGATGGTAGAGCTCAAGATGGACCCTATTACAATCTCTGATCCATCAGAATAACTGGAATTCTTTATGGACAAGAACTAAAGTTTAACCCAAAAAACTTGAATGAAATTAGAGTTTTTACAAGATTTTTACCTTAAGGTCGCTAGTTTTAACATAGGCCGGCGATAATGCATTTTTTCTGAATATCAGATTTATGTTATATCTCTTTTTGGCCAAAATCTGAAATATCTTATAAATAAAACTGAACATTTTAGACTAAAAAGACTGCCTTCGTAAAAAAAAATATCAAATCTGCATAGGTCTGAAATCAACCGGCTGAAAATGCTTCGATACAGGACATGTTTCTGGCCTCTCCACAGCCTGGTGCAGTGGACAGAAAACAGAACAGACGTTGATTCGGTTCAACTATTTCAAGCATTATTGGCATGCTCAGAGCTATGCGGCCACCGCAGCGGTTAGACAGTTATGAGGAAGGGAAAAGATGGCATGGGCAAAAAAGAAACAGATAGATAATCAGAATGATCATGACGAGATGGGCCAGACAGTGAGTGTGTGTGACACAAGTCTGGAAAGCTGTCAGATAAGAATAGAGAACAGGAAGACAAAGGACAGAGAACAGGAAGACAAAGGACAGAGAAAAATGGGCAGTGGGAGGCTTTGCATGAAGAAGAAAAACAAGAGTGTGAGAGATCAGATGTAAGGGCTAAAAAGGAGAGAAAGAAGACGACGAGGAAGAAGAAAATAATAAGAATGATGATGATGGTGACGATGAGGATGATGATGTTGATGATAAAGAATGAGAAGAAGAAAATAGGAGACGAAGATTAAACAAAAACAAAAGGAAGAAAATTAACAAAAGCAGCATTACAAAGGATAATTTTTTAATTAAATCAACAAAAGCAACAAAAATCTTAAACAAAACAAAACAAAAAAACCACACAGGAAGCATAAAGTATAAAAGCTGTGGATAAACCTGCCTACAACACCTTCCTTCCACGAGTTTTGGCTCTACCACCTATCCTTTTCCCTACACAAACATAACCTCCCCCCCCCCCTTGGAACCAATATGGATGTGTGGAGAACTTGTTGTCAGGACGTGTGAACCTGCACCACCTTGAGCCACAGAGGACTTGTCAGTTGGCACGTCCTTGCTGCTCACCCCGATCTGAGCATTCCAGAGACAGGCCTACCCCAGGCTTTTGATTTGGTTCAAACCCCATTCATAAGGTCACACATACAGACACAGCGTGTGGAATTCTGGCTTGTAGCATCCACAGCTCTTTACAACGTGTTGGGTTCAAAAACTGCCCATCAAAGCTGGCTCCATCATATAATTATGATGCATAATCATTGCTTTCTGACATATTTTTATGAGGTGTTGAAGATAATCAATTCGTTTTTTTCCTATTTCGTGGCTGTGTTGTAATTTGTCTATGTTAGTTTGTCAAATGAGTATACACGCCTGCTTGTTCTTTATGTTTTTATTTTCTTTTTTCATGTCTTTAATTTCACTTTGTCTTTATCTATTTTTTCAGACTGTACGATTGTCTCCTTCTCTCTCTCTCTCTCTCTCTCTCTCTCTCTCTCTCTCTCTCTCTCTCTCTCTCTCTCTCTCTCTCTCTCTCTCTGTGTCTCTCTCTCTCTCTGTCTCTTTCTCTCTGTATTTTTCATACAGTTCCTACTTATCCACATACAAAAGCTCTCCTCTGCTGCCTCACTTTGTATCTCCTTTTTTCCTGACCTCGTGCTCTTTATCTATGCAAACATTTCTTTCTCTTCCTCACAATCTTTTCTTTTCTTTCGTTCTCCATTTACTCCATTAGTGTCTGGACCTTCCACATCTCTCTCTCTCTCTCTCTCTCTCTCTCTCTCTCTCTCTCTCTCTCTCTCTCTCTCTCTCTGAATATAGAAATAAATAAAGCAATTTTTCTTTACTACTTCTCTCTCTCTCTCTCTCTCCCTCTCTTCTCTCCAGGCAGAGGACATGGCATAGCGACTTACCAAGCCCGATCCAAATAGCAAAAACTAAGCAGCCATATGGACTGCTCGGTAGCTCTACATAGCGAGACACACACAACAAAACAATCGCTCTTATCCCTCGAGTTCTCTGTTTATTTTCCTCCATCTGCCTCTTATACACGTGTACACAAACTCTCTCTCCCTCTCTCTATAACGCAACTGTTTCCCCTTCCAAACTTCTTTCTCCCTTATTACGTTCCTCCTCTCCCAGCCTGTTCATCTCTTTCATTCCTGTGTTAAAGCCTCTTCTCTATTATAAAACCATTTCACACTTATTCTTTCTTGATCATCTCCACCGATTTATCTCTCTCTCTTTCTGCCTGTTCCACACTGTCTGCCTTGCAGAGAGGCGGGGAGCAGGCGATGCATCTTTTTCCCTCCAAGATACAGCGTGAGATTTGTTTGCCTATCTAATGTCATGATATTCAACACTGTATTACAGAAGTACTCGTTTAAGGCGGCATGATCCCTTCTTGAACTGGGCTTCAAGACGGCAGGTATTAGAGTACGAGCGTGGCATGTACACCTCTTATGGAAGAATGCAGACAAAAGGTGCCTTTCATATCAAAGCATTTCAGTTGGACAAAAAAATCAGTTCTCTGAGGGCTTAGGTTTAAGATGGAGAAGAAAGAGAGACAGAGAAATGGCCCGACAAACCACATAAAGATGCACAGATATAAAGAAAGAGAGGGCAGCAGAGACACAAAAACAGGTGGGAATGGGAGGGAAAGAGATAAACTAAAAATAGAGGCAGAGAGGAGAAAGAGAAGTCAGTCAGCCAAACATACAAGAAAAAAGACAGAGTGTAGAGCATTAGAAGAAGTGCAGGGCGAAAAAGCTAAACGGCCCTTTTTTCCCTCACCTTTAACACATTCTTGTGTATTTTTTAAGAATAGGAGCTTTCCTTTACTATTTCAATACAATTTGGATCTTCCCAATCAAGTTTGTAAGTTACTGTGGGAGGCTTAGCAGAAACCTTCGCAATGAACCTCTCTTTTTAGGGAGCGTAGTGGCGCGTAAGGTATGTTCTCTTTGAGTGCCAAAATGTATATATGCCACGAATGTATATCGTAATTTCAACTTTAGATCTGGATGCTGCAAACCACTTGGTCAATTGTAAGTAAAAATTATAAGAACAAGACTTTCAGGTAGTGCTCAGCAGTGGTTATGATAAGGCTTTAAGTACAAATGATCGAAAAATGTTTGCCATAGCGAGAATAAACTATCGATTTGAGATGCTTCGACTCCCATCCCTACATTTACCACCACCACTACTACTACTACTACTACTACTACTACTACTACTACTACTACTACTACTACTACTACTACTACTACTACTACTACTACTACTACTACTACTACTACTACTACTACTACTACTACTACTACACCACCACCACCACCACCACCACTACTACTACTACTACTACTACTACTACTACTACTACTACTACTACTACTACTACTACTACTACTGCTACTGCTACTACTACCACTCCTACTACTGCTACTACTGCTACTACTACTACTACTAATAATACTACTACTACTACTACTACTACTACTACTACTACTACTACTACTACTACTACTACTATACTATTACTTTTACTACTACTACTACTACTGCTGCTGCTGCTGCTGCTGCTACTACTACTGCTGCTACTGCTACTACTACTGCTACTGCTACTGCTACTGCTGCTACTGCTACTGCTACTGCTTCTGCTACTACTACTGCTACTGCTACTACTACTACTGCTACTACTACTACTACTGCTACTGCTACTACTACTACTACTACTATACTATTACTTTTACTACTACTACTACTACTACTACTACTACTACTACTACTACTACTACTACTACTACTACTACTACTACTACTACTACTACTACTACTACTACTATACTACTATACTACTACTACTACTACTACTACTACTACTACTACTACTACTACTACTACTACTACTACTACTACTACTACTACTACTACTACTGCTACTATTACCACTACTAAACTACTTTCTATTTCTAAACAACATAATGATACGAATGATGATTCTTCGCCGAAGAAATATCATTCTTTACCTTGTCAGTGACTGTAGTGCTAAGTCCTCCATGAGTGCATAGCTGAGTTCATTTGCTCTTGGGACGTGAGCACAAAATTGCATTGTAAAATTAAATGTGTGAGACACGAATTTTTGAAAGAGATGTTTTGAAAGCTTAAATTAAACTCGCAATTTAGAAATCTTGACATGAAATTCATTTTTCCTAAATTAAAGTCAGTTGTGATCTTTTACTTCGGAAGCTACTTCAATAACTTTCCCACGAACATATTGTTTCTTTTAGCAAAAAATTTTAATGGCTACCAGTTCGAAAACATGATCAGAGTATTCAGCCATTATAAGTTGAGCATATATTTTTTAAAGACGGATGGCACGAAGTTTTCCTTTTTATGTTTTACGGTACACGAATTTTTTACACCACCGTGGCGCGGACTTTCACCTGTGATATTAGTTAAACTGTCGTTTCTCTAGCACCTGCATGTCATTTTAACAAAACCTTCCCGGGAGCTCTCACCTACCGTTTTCCAATTTATTACTCAGGTTCAAAGACTTAAGAGCAGACGATAATAAACCACGGGCAAAAAAAAATCTAAGAGTGATCCATAAAATACGTACACCTTGTATCCCAGTTTTCAGCTCAAGCTTTTAACAATGATTTGCTAAGACCAGGTTCTGCTATTTCTCGGAGAAACTAAGCGATGCAAAATGTGTTTAAATTTGACTTTCCTACTCTCCCCCCACCCCCCTTATCCCACCACTCTTCCTCTGACTCTGGGAGTGAGTTGCACAGCCTGGTGCGGGCTGCATACGGCCCCAGGTCTCCTCGGAGAATCAGCAGCCGATGCAGCAGACGATCCTACTAGTGCCTGGGATATTCCGGTTGTCAGCCTGGTTTGACTTAACGTGTTTTTTTTTTTTTATTATTATTATTATTTGTGGCTCGCCTCCCTTTATTTCCAGCTTGTTTTAATCTCGCAAGCTTCCTGGTTTAGTTATCCCTAATGGTTTATCCTTTAGCGTCATCTGTACTCAGGTGAATCCAGTTAGAGAGATAAGATCGATCGGTTCGATTGTGATCCGAAAGAAACTTTAGGCACGTTAAGGGTTAAAGGGTAGAGGAGAACAACTTCTTTCAAGTGTGTGCACCACTCAATTTGTTCTAGTCCATGCAAAGAATCAACTTATCATCACCAGCTCACGTAACATGGGCGTTATTAGGGTGGCGCCTGGCTTTGTTAGCCTTACCTTGAATTACAGCAACCAGAGCGGCTAGTGATTATACACAGAGAAACGACAGATGAACAGAAACCATAACTGATATTTTTATTAACATAATCATCTCAAAGTGGGACTGTCTTCTCATCATAGCAACTCAGAAAATTAGACTTTGTGAATGGTTTAACAGAATACCCTGAAAGTTAGATAAACGGACTAAACCTAATGACAAAAGATCGTTAAAACAATATTTATATCCCTTTACTACAATTAGTACACTTTTTAGGGTTATCAAGGATATTTTTTTTCCGATATGACGCTTCCACTGTTTCTAATTCTTACTAAATTAAGCGTGCGAGTTTTGGGAATTTTGAGTTGATGTGGTGCCAACAATTGGCGCACAGTTCAAGCATTTTGCAATAGATGAAATGGATCCACTAAGCAACGGTTGAAGGGAAGAATAAAAACTGCCATAGAAATTTTTTCTTTTCACAATCTATAAGAACCGGGAATTATTTCATTTCAAACGAGCATATGTTTTAAAATACTGTGCTAAAAACATCTAAATTTTTCCTTCTCAGTTAAAAGAGCATAAAAACAAACAAACAAAATCCCAACGTAATTGAGATGTCAAATTCTCCTTTTCTCAGCCTCAGAGAAGATAAAGTAGCAAAACATACGTTTTCAATTAAAAAAAAAAGCGGATGAATTTTTTAGGGGAGGTAAAAATAGCGTTATGATGACAAGCGGTCTTATCTTTCTGCACAGCTGATGCCAAGTTTAGGAGATCAGCTGAAAACCTTCCCAAAGCGATATGTGAACAATACATGTACGACTGTAGAACAGTGTTTGCAAAGAAATCGAACAGATTAAGCCGTGGCGGAAAATAATAAAATGAAATCTGGGTTATTATGAACAGGAATAATTTTTTTTAATAAAAAATTTCAATAAATAATTTTCGATTCTCTGGATTTAATCTGGTTAACCAGCTGCTGTGTATTTATCATCGTAAAATACGGATCTCGAGTGGTAGGGAGATACATTTTCTTCAGTTTTAGGCCAGATTTTAATAATTTATATGAAGCAATCATCTGAAAACCCGTGGAGCGGTCGTGAGTCAAAGCACCCTCATTACGGCATCCACTCATTGGGTTATTAGAATTTTAATTAAACGAAATTAGAGCTTGACATGATGGGCTTTTGTGAGTGGAAAACATAAATTGTTGGTTTTTCGTGTAAAATTTATTTGCATCCATACGAGAATTGTCCTTTTGGAGGGTTTTCACATTTCAATCACAAACAAAATTTGAGCCTTTAGAGATGTGCTGGTGGGAGGTCAAGACAAAAATTGTCAGTTTCTAGCGCTGATGAATCCAATTTGAAACATAAAATTCTTATGCATCCATATGAAATTATTCGAGGGTTTTCACGATAAATTGTTAGTTTCTAGCGCTGATGAATCCAATTTGAAACAGAAAATTCTTATGCATCCATATGAAATTATTCGAGGGTTTTCACGATGAATTGTTAGTTTCTAGCGCTGATGAAGCCAATTTGAAACAGAAAATTCTTATGCATCCATATGAAATTATTCGAGGGTTTCCACGATTCTGTGATTAAAATATCGAGTTTCAATTCAGTGAGTACATAAGTTCTGCAACTTTCATTAAGAAATAACTCTTCATGAATTTTATTACTTCTAACATCTTACAAATTCAGCACCGAATTGCTTCCAAGTTTTTAAAATTTTCGTTAATCCTTACAATTTTTTTAAAATGCAGTTACGACGTTACGGTGGTTATGGGAAGACGAGGTTGCTTGTGTGTCACATGTGTGTTCTGTTGATCGACGCTTCTTTCCATCATTCAATTACCAAGCAGCTGATTCACTAGAAAATCTTCTTTTAAGCTTATTAAAAGAAAAGAAGATAAGTTACGCGTTCACTTTTTGGTCTTGTTTTTCACTTGACGATAATTAAACATTTGCGAACAGACAGCCAAAATGAAAGGCGCACGATTGCGAAGGAAGTATCAGAAAAACTATAGTTATTGGACGGTGATTTTATAATTGACATGTTTGCTTCCGACTGAACATCCCGATAAGACTGAAAACTAAACTGAAATTTTTAAGCTATTTTTCTTTTTAGAATTCATGTCATTAGCGGCCACCGTTTTTTGAGGATCAATTTTTTCCATATTGAATTCTATCCAAGCCAAACCTTTGTTATAGTTGTTTTTATATCTAACTCAGTACTAACTGCAGCAAGATTTATTTAAACTACGGGCTATCTTTTTAACGGTTTTCAATATATGAGTTTTTTGGAAATTGAACTATCTGCGCTTACTTTCTAATTTGGTAAGCAAAATTCCTCAAAGTAGGAAGAATGATGGACAAATTGGACTTAAGAATATCACATGCTTTGATGCGAAATCTTGCTAATGACATCACGATATATACATTTCTTATTCTAAGAAGCACTTACCTCAGTTCTATTTTGGAAGATCTTAAAGTTTCATCAATTTTGCCCGCATTGCAAAATACAAGAAAATCCAAACGTTGCGCTCTGTGCGGAAATTCCAGAGTTGATGAGGAAACGTCCAACAATAATTAGCAGGGCTATCTGTAACATTTAGTTCTCTATCAATACTGGAATGAGACCAGAAAAGCCCCGTTCAGAGTGAGGAGTCCCTGCAATGGGTAGGGAGCTCTGCACCGTCTGCCTGTCTGCCTGGTCTCCAGCCCTAGATAACTACCTTGACTTCAGCCTACCTGTTCCTACCTCCAGGGGCTGGAGACGGAGAAGTGGTTCAACAGTTCCTTACTGGAAATAACGTTTCCGATTTCGCATGGTCTTCCACGGCAATAGAAAGTAGACCGAGGCAAAGAGGAGTTCGAAAAGACTGGGGGGAGGAGTGGAACCGGTAAGGAAAATAAAGGTTAGAGTTTCTGAACCCAGGAAGAGTTAACTGTCTATAAGCCAAAACAAAAAAAAAACCTCTTTATTCTGTTTGTGCTGAAAACACAATATATCCCCCCCCCACACACACACACACCTCCTTTGCTCATCCCCGCTCGTTCTCTGCGCACAATTCTACAATCGTGACTTACCTGTGTGTGTTACAGGGTAAAGTTTCCACAATGGCATCATGGCATGATAGTAAACGCAGGCGCAGGTGATTTACAGAATTACACAACCCATTCAAACTCTAACAAGCTCACAAAGATTATATAAGTAGTAGTAGTAGTAGTAGTGGTAGTAGTAGTAGTAGTAGTAGTAGTAGTAGTAGTAGTAGTAGTAGTAGTAGTAGTAGTAGTAGTAGTAGTAGTAGTAGTAGTAGTAGTAGTAGTAGTAGTAGTAGTAGTAGTAGTAGTTGTAGTAGTAATAGTAGTAGTAGTAGTAGTAGTAGTAGTAGTAGTAGTAGTAGTAGTAGTAGTAGTAGTAGTAGTAGTAGTAGTAGTAGTAGTAGTAGTAGTAGTAGTAGTAGTAGTAGTAGTAGTAGTAGTAGTAGTAGTAGTAGTAGTAGTAGTAGTAGTAGTAGTAGTAGTAGTAGGAGGAGGAGGAGGAGGAGGAGTTGTAGTAGTAGTAGTAGTAGTAGTAGTAGTAGTAGTAGTAGTAGTAGTAGTAGTAGTAGTAGTAGTAGTAGTAGTAGTAGGAGTAGTAGGAGTAGTAGTAGTAGTAGTAGTAGTAGTAGTAGTAGTAGTAGTAGTAGTAGTAGTAGTAGTAGTAGTAGTAGTAGTAGTAGTAGTAGTAGTAGTAGTAGTAGGAGGAGGAGGAGGAGGAGGAGGAGTGGCAGAGGCAGCAGTACAAGAAACTTGTTTGCACGAGTATGTATAACATTTGTGGGTTGATGATAGGTCCATGCGGAAAACCCTCGATCTTGGCAATTTAATGTGGAAAATTCTTGAGCTAATTTTGTCATAGAATATTGAAAATTTTAGACCGTCAATGATTTTACCAGTTTGACAAGAAAAGCAACTGTTTTGGCATTTTCTATAATAAAAAAGTCGATTTATCCTACTGATTATTGTTGCCGCTTATGCCCTGTCGTACCACTAAGCGAAATTTTCTTTTTAAAAACAGCGCGATGTTTTTTAAGTACCCAAAGCCTAACATTGAATAAGAGAAAATTCCTTGGGATTTCTCAGTTCCTTGGGGTTTTGTAGATGTTTTGATGCCAAAATAATTTATACACTTTCTTCATCTGTAATTTTTACATTACTAAATAACAAACTCCATCTATATGTAATATGCATTGATGAAATTTTGAATTTTTAAGTCTAGTTTTTGGCTAAAAGATGCGCCTTGTTAACCGACTACAGTGACTGATGCTAGTGTAAGCACCGCGTGTCACACGTCTCTTTTGACGATCTTATATGATGGTGTATCATCCTGCGAAGTAGTAGAGCTTCTGCTAGAGAAAAATTATGCTAGGTTGATTTATCTTTAGTTTAAGTGACTTTATGTAACCAGACCTAGCTGGGTGGATATTCCCTTAACTTACTTAGTCACTACTGTAATAGGACTCACTGGTCTAGTGATCTATAGAAGCTCAGCGCTTCTTCCTACTCTAAGTAATTGCAGGCCCTAACTAGTTATGGTAGCGTGCCTAGCAGCCGTGCAATACTAAAGAGTTCACACTCTTGGGTCCTGAGTATCAGAGGAGTATAAAGGCCACTGTTCCCTAACTAATATGAGTTCGTGTCGAGACTTGACAAGAACAGAATAGCTACACTCCAGAAATGGAAGAACAGAAAAGAGAAGAAGTTAAAGTTACCACCTAAAATATGTTTATTCCACGAATACTCAATTATTAATGAATTAAGGCAATTCTCAAAGAATAAAATAAAAAATACAAAGATGATCCAAAAGCAATTAAGCAATAAAGGGTACTAACAAATGGTCAGAATGATAAGCGCCAAGCAGATACTCGAGATAAAGTGCAAATATTATACTAAGATCAGATACTAAAACAAAATGGCCAGAATACTAAGCAGAAGATACTAACAAAATGGTCAGAACAGAAGATACTAAGAACTAAACAAAATGCCCAATAAAAATGTCTAATACTAGATTCTAGATGTATTCAAAATGGTCAGAATAAAAATACCTAATAAAAATGCCCAATAGTCAAAATGCCTAATAGTCAGAATGCCTAATAGTCAGCCAACGCCCGAGCCACGGTGATAATCACGTAGAATTAAAACAAATGATAATCCAACACCAGTAGCTTTCACAATAGTTCAATAATATCAACAATAACTTCTCACTAAAATTCCAAACAATACTACTAGTCTAGTACTATCCAACGTGGCCTCCAGATACTCCAAAAAGATACTGACAAGGAGTCTTTCCGATTTATAGTACAAGCTCAGTCGGCAAGGCCCCCGGTCAAAGACTTCCCTGGTTTCCCAGTTCGTCCCTAGAACAGGGGCCAATGCCGACCGAGGAAAATCTACTCCGTCGAACGGAACAACCCGTTTCCCCAACTAAAACATCACCCGACCGAGATCATAGAATCAACGGAAGCCATCGTTACATCTACGTACGATTCCAGCATCCCCCGATCAAAGTACGTCCAAAACCGGCCGAGGAAAAGCCTCTCTGGCCAGCTGGACAGGAATAAAAGAACAAAGTATCTTTCGAATTATTGAAGAAATAGGAATTAACCGCTAGAGGGGCAGAGACTAGTTTCCCGCCATTAAACTAAGTATACTAACAAGCTAGAAGCGCACGTGGCTCCACCCACAAGCTGATAATTAACACAATAAGATCTGTTCTAAAGGCCTACTGCTACTGCCACAAATAAATATAAGTTTCTATACCAGCCTCCCTACATTTATGATGAGCAAATCCAGAACTTCTGGCGACAGATATGCTCGGATGAAATAAGATGTTAACTGATATTGTAAAATCCAAATCTATTTACAGATTTTTTTCAAACATAGATTATAATGTATGTTTAGATAACTGCGCTGCTATGAATTGCCACAAGGCAGTGCTTTTTTTAATGCACTTAATGAGAAAAAATTATTCACAGCTTTCAAATAAGCGTTTCAAAGGATCTAAAAACAGATTGGGAAAGGACAGCATAAGTCGGTTTCCTCTATTGTCATTAAAATATATATAAGCTCATGGCATGCAGGACAACCCATTCTGTTGTGTTTGGAGTTTCGTTTGAGTATCCGTTCAATTGTTTTTGATTGTTTGAATGTCGGCCCACAATCGCAGATCATTTCTATACATATAGTTTAAATATATGTGTGTGTGTGTGTGTGTGTCAAGCAAACCCTCATCAGCCGAGCCGGAGCTGAGAAGATGAAGGCACCAGCTCGCTGACCAATCGTGTGGGAGTAAAATACCAGGGCATTCCCGTGCAGATATCACTATGAGCAGTTAAACTCCATCAGCCCTCCTCATGAATCGCGTAGATAGAGGAATGTTACAAGGTGACCTTGAAAAGGATTGATACAGAGCAAAAAGTCGTTAACAAATAATTTTCCACTGAAACTGTAGTTTGCAGACTCATTTTTCATTCAAAGTTTTAATTTTTCTGTGAGCTTGTTTGTTCCATTTTAATTTAACCAGTACAAAGTTTTTAGTATGTTTTTAGTATTTTAGAAGTTTTTTTCTCCCATTCGAAAGACTTTAGTTGAAAAGTTCGTATTTATAAAATATTTTGAACAGATTCCAGATTCATCTTTGTCTTTATAATAATTCATACTGAAGATGATCTGCTCGTTTGTCTCTATAGCTGATTCTCTTCTTCCCTTTGCGTTCTACACTATCCTTTCCCTTCTCTCTCTCTCTCTCTCTCTCTCTCTCTCTCTCTCTCTCTCTCTCTCTCTCTCTCTCTCTCTCTCTCTCTCTCTCTCTCTCTCTCTCTCTCTCTCTCTCTCTCTCTCTCTTTCTCTCTCTCTTTCTATCTATCTCTATCTTTCTCGTCTATGGATATCCCATTTTCTCTCGGTCCATATTTTTCTCTCTCAAACATATATTCACATAATTATCTCTTTGATGAGAAACAAATCCATTCCTCTCAGCAAATTTTCACCACCCAGTTGTCTTTAAGACAATCTTTCAGAGTGTGAAATCTATGCTTCGTTCTACTTACCGACATTTATTGAGGAGCTTTGGCTGCAACATGAATTATTTAACATTAGCAAAAACAAACAATAAACAAGATTAAAAACAAAAACAAAAATAAACTATCATCTTTCAAACGTTAGATGGTTGTAAAACTGGTTTCCGCATATTCGCCACATAAAATATAATACAAAAAATAAAATGCCACATGAAAATGCCGACTTGGCACTATAAATCTCCCTGCTATAAAGAGTTTCACTTCCACTACTCATACTATCTGAGGACCCCATCCATACAGTTACAGAACTCTACAAATCTGATCTGATAGGCTTTAAACAATTCTAAAACGTAAATTAATTGTTCACTCCGACCACACCACTATCAGGCACGTAAAATTCGATGATTTTAATCCATTTTTTAATTCCTTAAGAACTCGAAGCGCGTCCAAAAAAAGTGTTTCTGCTATACGTGTTAAGGTGGCTAACAAAGCACTAATTTATCTTTCCTGATAAAATATCGTTACATAGCAAAAGAAAGTTATGTCTGGCTTCGTGAAGTCTACGACGTTGAAAATTAATGGTACATGTGACGATACAAAAAAATATATATATACGCCATATGGGAAATAAAAATAAAATACATGTACTGCTTACTCTCAAGACTTGAAAAAAGGTGTTCCTTATTAATAACAGGTATATTAAAAAATTGAAATATATATATATATATATACCAAAAATATTGAGCGTATATTAACTTACGCCTTGCTCAATAAACAATGTTTTATTGCCTTCGACTGGGTTTGCCAGTCATTTTTTCTGTCCGACACACTCTCTTTAAAGCCGCGGAAAATATTTTTTGTAAAAAAATTGACACAGTTTTGATTCATGTGGAAATATTAAGATATCGGGCACAATGATGATGTGGCGCCATTGTTCCTCTATGTATGGAACATCTCGACATGGTCGCGGGGCTCGGGCTGTTGTCAGTGTCAGGAGCTCCGTCAAGTTGGTACCATCTGGGGCAACAGGAGGAATCTCCATGCTGCTGCCCATTCAGTTACATGTCATGTTTTCTGCAAGGTGCGAGTAGATTGTTCCGACAGTTGCACACGGACTGATATCGTTTCGTCTTTGATTTTCTTGATGTCCAGAAGCTACGGGCAGGATGCTCCCTTTGTGCGTCTGATATACACTGTTACCCGTGAGTTCTCAGGACGTCCTCAGGGAGACCGAGAGAACTGTCAGCTTGCTCTCTCTCTCTCTCTCTCTCTCTCTCTCTCTCTCTCTCTCTCTCTCTCTCTCTCTCTCTCTCTCTCTCTCTCTCGCTCTCGATGCTCCCTTTGTGCGTCTGATATACACTGTTACCCGTGAGCTCTCAGGACTTCCTCAGGGAGACCGGGATTATTGCCATCTCCCTCACCGGGATTATTGCCATCTCCCTCTCTCTCTCTCTCTCTCTCTCTCTCTCTCTCTCTCTCTCTCTCTCTCTCTCTCTCTCTCTCTCTCTCTCTCTCTCTCTCTCGCTAATGTCTCAATGTCAATCCTCCTCAGTGAACTTCTTAAAGCACCGTCAACTTTGCGAGAATGTACTTTTGTCCTGCTTTGTTTAAAGCTCTTTAGGTCGAGTTTCAGCCACAGCCACTCGCTTGAAGGCAACATACACAACAGGTCGTGCTTTGTGAAGGATTTTTTCTGAGTCTGTGTGTGAGGGTGGGATGGGGGGAGGGGTTATCAGTCCCCTTGCTTGCCATTTTGTGATGTCACAATACGGGCGGTGTGTTACCTTACCGCCATACATTTTCGGCCCAGTGGAAAACGCGATTGATCTTCTCTAGTCGAGTAGATCCCTCAATAGCCGCTAACAAATTAATTGTATTGAGGGCCACCTGTTTCACTACTTCCCCAAACTCTCTAGAAGCATAAACTGCCGAGTTGCAGCTCCTCTAGATTTCAGATTTTTTATACTATGCATACTCTTCCGATGTTAAGGGTTGCTTTTTCACAGTATCTCCTGTAGCACCCGTATTCCCAATTCTCTCGATGGCCGTGATTGATTTTATGGAGTTGAACTACTTTCCTCTGACCCACCCACTCATGCTTCAGGGCAACCGATACCTTCACCGGTTTATGCTCCGCCATTGATTCACTTAGGCTTTGAAAGTGACAGCTCTGGATATCAGAACAGTTTCCTCTGGGTTTCTTGCTCCAGGAAGGTGTCCACAAATCATCAGAAGATAACTTAAGTTATGCTTAATAACATTACTTATTCGGAGAGACACGGTGTCTTGGCTTGATACACGGACTTTCTTGCCAACAGACTGAGACGTGTTGTCGATCCTGCAAGTGAAACCGGACTTCCAACTGTTGGCTTCTTCAGCTGACTGCAGTGTACAGCGGTGCTCTTTGCAAATCGTATTTCTTTACCGCACTCATGGGCCTCCCATTTCCAGCAGCTCTTTTGGTTCCATTTTCAAAGTCTTTGTCGGTTTCTGTCCTCCTGCAGTCTTTCCTGATGCGTGATCCTGGTTCTCCATAACAGGTACGGCTGCAAACTCAACTTTCTAAGACAAAGGCGTCTTGCTTTCCTCTACTTTCTGTTTTGGGCAGTTTTCATATTTTAAGGAAAGCAGCCTGTTTATTGTGAATAAGTTGATCTGCATTTTGTTGCACAATGCTATTTTTGAGTTGATTTTTGTTTGGGTTTTACTTACTTGAGAAGTTTGCTATTCTTTGTAAAGATACGCTCAAACATAATGGTGAGCGACAAAGAGAAAGGTCAAATTATGAATCCAGACCTTCCATTTGCCAGTAATCTGTACGGGAGTCAGTGAGGAGAACCTAAGAACAGGTCACAACAGAATGAACCACCACATGTACACAAAATTCAAAATTGGCAGTACAGACCAGTGCCCATGCGCAGCAGGAGCAATGACAGCAGAACACCTTCTGCAAACATGTCCACTGTACAAAGTTCTGAGAAAACGCTTCTGGAGCCAGCCCACATCCTTGCAGAATAAGCTCTTTGGATGTCTGGATGATCTGCGCAGAACGGCCACCTTTGCGAGAGAGACCCAAGCTACCATCTGAATGATCGACAACAACAACAACAGTGAGGAGAAAAAGCTTCTCATCTTTCCTAATGTTCGGGAATTCAAGTTCTGGTTCTCACATTAGTTAAGCATGGCCCAATTTACTTCCTTCCTCATTTGCCAAGAAAAAAACCCTGAGGATAGTGAGTTACATGTATATGTTTGGGCGTATTTTGTTCACTAGCTCTAATGACATAACGAAAGGAAGACAATCAACAGAGATCACTTTGATTGTCTTCCTTTTACTATGTCATTAGATCTAGTGAACAAAATACGTCCCAGGAAGTTATGAACTTATCCAGGCTCTCTATCCCAGAAAGCGCGTGCTGGCCATACCGTGGGGAAAACACTGGGTATAAAGCTTGGTCACGTGTCCACATCGTAGCGTCCACCTGTAATTGGGTGATACCATAACTTTGAAGTGAGCCAAACATTGCCACATCAGATCTTCCTACACAGAATTGTCCACAGTTATTACAGTAGTCTGCTCGTGCAGGGATTGTAAACATAAGCTGTTGTAGGAAGACTCAAATTAATGTATATGACATTTTCATTGAATCCACGATCTTATATTATAACGAAAAACTACTGCACCACTAATTATTCCGAAGAAGTGGATAATCGCAAGAAGATAAAAAGAGGGGGAAAAAACAAAAAAGAGGCAATGACGGATAGGACTGAGTGGATGACAGACAGAGAAAGAGAGAGAGAAGAGAGAGAGAGAAAGAGAGGGAGGGAGAGAGAGAAGAGAGGGATAGAGAGAAAGAGAGAAAAGAAAGAGAGAGAGGGGAGAGGGAGAGAGAGAGAGAGAGAGAGAGAGAGAGAGAGAGAGAGAGACAGACAAACAGACAGACAGACAGAGAGACAGAGAGAGAGAGAGGAGCGAGGGAGGAGCGAGGGATGGAGATAGAGCGTGGTAAAACAGAGATGTAGCCGTTTATGCGCTGTTTCGCAGACATCAGTTCCACATGTATCGACGCCGAGATCCTCTGCCGTCTGCCTGGGTGCGGTTAGAAACAAAAACACAATTACCACAGACTCCCTGGGGAAACAGTATTTCCCCTCGACATGCCCGGCGCAATAGATGGGCTATTGCTCACCTGAGACCCACCTGTGCGCTACCTGCTTGCTTCTTCAAAGGTTTCAAGCTGGAGAGGGGGTGGTGGTGGTGTATGGAAAGAAAAATCTTGGAAACAACGGGCGGGATGGAGAAAGGGGTGGGGGAGGGGGGGGGGAGAGATCAAACGTAATCTGTACATAAATACAAAGTTGCAAGTACAGTGGCGCCTCCAGGTGTGGTGCTTAGCTGTGAGACTAAACTTGTAAACCATATCTCTCCTCGCAGCCCGAAGATTACGGCCGCCACATACAATTGCCCGCCCTCCTCCCTGAAGCTGGACGGTTCAGATACTCCCGGCCGGCCTTGCGGGTCTCACAACGCGCCAGCCACTGATGTGCAGCCATCTGGCTCCTAGTCCTAGCGGACCCTCTCCCCTTCTCCTCCCCATCCTCCTTACCTTCTCTACTCTTTTAAACCCAGCTATGAATTGCTCTCATGCAGCTTTCTTCAGACTACTTTGTACATTTAATTTTTTTCTTCGCCGTCATCAATTCATTCTCACTCTCCTTTGTTCCACCTCCTTCTTGTGTTAATTTCATGATATAACTGCACCCAAAACACATGATCAAAGTTCACTCTATTATTCATGGCTCCACAAACTACAGTTTGAGACAGGAAGCCTTTTTTATCTTTTCTGTTATGCTGTTATGTGTCTATTTCCCTTTATACAGTTGTTTAGTACCAGCAGCTAAGCATTGTTAGGGAAAAGTGACTAATTAATTGTTTCTCCCAATGGACACACTCATGAAATGTTTAGTCAGCACATTTAGTTGTGAGCTGCAATCAAAATAGGTTGTGTTTGACCAATACAACAAAGTAAAATCCAATAATTTATCGAAACATGCTTTATTAGTAACCTCTTCTGAGGATGGAAGTATATTTTCTCTGAGGCATTTGCAATACACTTTCAACCGATCTATTACTCTCTAGTATATAACACAGAGATACAGATATTAACACAATTATTCAGTGATTCCTGTATTATATGGCATTTAACTCGAAAGTTTCTGTAAGACAAAATGAAACTTTTACCTCGTAAATAAACTAGTATTTATGCAATTTACTTTGACTGTTTTTATTCATAATACCTAAACATGGCCTGACTACAGCAATATAATCCTATACTATGGACATCAGTATCTAGGTTTTAGATTTTGCTCTGACAATGGTTATCCTACCTCACCCATTCTAGGCGTGAAAAAGTGTCATCTCTTTGCAATATTTTTCAATTATTTTATTTCAAAATTCGTGAATACATATTTTTAGAGAAAATTACATTTTCTTTTACTCCCAACCAGTTACGCCTCTTAGACAAGCTTTCGCTCTCCTCAGTAAACCCACTTCAGATTAAGCAGGAGGAAAACCAACTGATTCCCTCAAAATGCTGAAACCGTGCATCCGTGCTGGAAGTTATTAACGCTACAGACTTCACGATGATAATCCCGTCAGAGAGTTCAGACCGATAAAAAAAACAGACTAGATATGACGCACTACGTGTTGGATGCACCCATTGCATGAGCGAATGGAGCAGCGCCTTGTCAAAGATCAAGTGACGTGAGTGTCGGAGAGCTAGCACACCTGTGGGAGAAAGAGCAGCAGTACAAACGATTCACCGTACACCTAACTTGCAGCAACCAATACAGCAAGACTGGGACTAGCTGGATGTACAATAAAAATCCACAGCTTTAAGACCAGGATGTTTCATGGAACGTCTGGTCAAACCGAAAACCTTTGACCTTTTGTGGTTTCCAGTAACGCCACAAAAATATTGTAAAGTCTGCCTTTTGTTTTACCTCTCCATGAAAATGTTATAAAGTTAAGAAGTTTCCCTGAACGACAATAATTACCACCGAGCCACAAGAGATACTGCCTCTTCTTGATGGCTGTATCAACAGAGAATACACCAATATATTTTAAGACCATTCACAGATACACCTCTCCTGTTCCTAAAAAAAACATATCCCAGCATGACCGTTGAGGAATGCGCCAATGGACTTTGCGTATGTTGCTCTATACACCAAAGTTCGCCACATTTGTTGTCTAGGCAACAATTATTTCTAGACAAACACAACATCCATTTCTATAATTATGATCAAAATACAACGACCCATGTTAGTACAGTTAATATACAATATTCAGATCTCTTGCTAGATACAGAAATATACAGCCCGGTGGTTGCTGGGAGCAACACGATGCGCCAGTGTACACTATTTTCATTGCTAGATGCGTCTGCAGACACAATGTCCGTTCACAGATACAACAATATACAGCCCGGTGGTTGCTGGGAGCAACACGATGCGCCAGTGTACACTGTTTTCATCGCTAGATACGTCTACAGAGTGACACAATTGTCCGTTCACAGATACAACAATATACAGCCCGGTGGTTGCTGGGAGCAACACGATGCGCCAGTGTACACTGTTTTCATCGCTAGATACGTCTACAGAGTGACACAATTGTCCGTTCACAGATACAACAATATACAGCATACTGTTATCTAAATGCAACAACGCATTTAATATTCGTTACTAGAAGCACCAATATATTTGTTCAATTCCGCTCCTATATGCAAGGATGTATTCTACATTCCTTACTAGGAGCACAAATACATAAAACGCCGCTCCTAAATGCAAGGATGTATTCAACATTCCTTACTAGGAGCACAAATACTTAAAACGCCGCTCCTAAATGCAAGGATGTATTCAACATTCCTTACTAGGAGCACAAATACTTAAAACGCCGCTCCTAAATGCAAGGATGTATTCAACATTCCTTACTAGGAGCACAAATACATAAAACGCCGCTCCTATATGCAAGAAAGTGCTCAACATTTCTTACTAGGAGCACAAATACATAAAACGCCGCTCCTAAATGCAAGGATGTATTCAACATTTCTTACTAGGAGCACAAATACATAAAACGCCGCTCCTAAATGCAAGGATGTATTCTACAATCCTTACTGGAGCACAAATACATATAACGCCGCTCCTAAATGCAAGGATGTATTCAACATTTTTTACTAGGAGCACAAGTACATAAAACGCCGTTCCTAAATGCAAGAATGTATTCAACATTGCTTACTAGGAGCACAAATACATAAAACGCCGCTCCTAAATGCAAGGATGTATTCAACATTCCTTACTAGGAGCACAAATACTTAAAACGCCGCTCCTAAATGCAAGGATGTACTCAACATTCCTTATTAGGAGCATAATTACATGAAATTCCGCTCCTAAATGCAAGGATGTACTCAACATTCCTTATTAGGAGCATAATTACATGAAACTCCGCTCCTAAATGCTAGGATGTATTCCACATTCCTTACTAGGAGCACAATTACATGAAACTCCGATCCTAAATGCAAGGATGTATTCAACATTCCTTACTAGGAGCACAATTACATGAAACTCCGCTCCTAAATGCTAGGATGTATTCAACATTGCTTACTAGGAGCACAATTACATGAAACTCCGCTCCTAAATGCAAGGATGTATTCAACATTCCTTACTAGGAGCACAATTACATGAAACTCCGCTCCTAAATGCAAGGATGTATTCAACATTCCTTACTAGGAGCACAAATACTTAAAACGCCGCTCCTAAATGCAAGGATGTATTCAACATTCCTTATTAGGAGCATAATTACATGAAACTCCGCTCCTAAATGCTAGGATGTATTCCACATTCCTTACTAGGAGCACAAATACTTAAAACGCCGCTCCTAAGTGCAAGGATGAGGACTACGGTGTCTGGTTCCAGATAAACCGATATGATTACGAGTGACTTTAGATTTGAATTGGGGAAGACATGGTACTGGGGAAAAACTCGTAGAATATTTCCTATAAAATTACCTGTTATGAAAATTATAAAAAAAAAATATTGAAATACGAAAGCGTACCTCTCTTGATTATTTGTACTCAGTACGCCAATTTTTGACCTTCTGTAAAGGAGCAGTTGACAAGATCAGGCGTGCCACAAGGCTCGCAGATTGAGATGACTTGGCAAGATCAATTAATTGTGACCTAAGCAAATTTTGGTCAGAAGATCAGCACAGATTTATAAAATTGACGGAAAAAGCAAAAGTAAAGTCAAATTTTCAACACTATGTACTCTGGTTAAATAAAAACTTAAAATGGCGTCTTGAGAATAATTTATTGTGCCTTCCTTGTCAATTCGATGCTAACTCTTCTTCAAGTCTAGGATTTGGAGTGGCCAGACCAGATGTGAACCAGTACTTTGTGTTAATGGGACTCCAGTGGGTACCCACAACCAGCGAAGGTTGCTATAATAAGAATAACTTTCAATTCTTGGTAAGCTCTATTGTTTAACTTTTTAGCATAGTAAAGACAGTTCAAAATTCTTGAATGAGGTGTTACGTTGAACAAAAAACACTTTATGATCCGTCCAAGCCGGGCCAATAAAAAGAAAAAAAAAACAATTTGAAATAGATCGCTCTAGACTCTATATTAATCAGAGGCTTGGTAACTTTGGTGACTAGGGACTGTCAAAAGCAGTTTAGATTCAGCTCTGGGCTTGTCTTCTCCTCATGCAAAGAATACGTAGCAACCCCTGTTGTACTCGTATAATGCAATATCCCAGCCAGCAACTTTCAGAGCACGGCGCTTCAAGACCCATCCGCCTGCTGAGGAAATGTTAACGGCGACAGTTTCTTACCTGACTTATTTTACATTATCTTCGGTCTGGTTGGAGAGCATCTTGTCTACCTGTGAGCGAGGTTTGCTGGAGGGGATGAGTCATGCTGCTGATACCCTCCAGACCCTGTCATGTGATCTCTCACGGTAGCCCTGCTGGCTCAGTCGGTAGAACTTCAAGCAACGTTTTCTATTCCGTGCAGGTTTTTCCGTTCTCTGATTAGCGTAATGTCACAGTACGCCCTGGTGTTTTGGTGCATTAAGGGTGGTTTGCTTTCTACATAGTATAGAATGTCCATCCTTAGTAATTGAATGATCTAGGATTATAATTTACAGCTTTTCAAAGTTAATGGCGCACATCTACTACTGTTATACAACAATGATGAAACCCCTGATGATTATTCCGACCATGTACTCGAGTATGAGGCATGGAAATCGTTACATTATATTGTATCTTGTTTGATTTCTACTACGTTATTAATTCTTGATAAACAAAACATATTTTTAAAAAAGCAGAGATCGTGTTGCGGACTCAAGATTTTGTATTAGATATAACATTTTTTTTTAATTCGCTTCAGTTTAAGGAAATTAATTTTCGAGTAATTTCGAACCCTGCTTGAATTCTAGCGTTGTTTTTATACAAACTGGTAAACTATACAAACTTGCTCTTGATCAACACAACATGCCGGACTCTAGCTAGAAGGTTTGTCGCGCGCCAGACATAAATCTAATTCTAGATTTACACTCTCCGATACTATTCTGTTCTATTGTATTTTTTTCTGGCTCCTAGCCCAAACAGTATAGTGACTAAAGCCAAACATTTCAGCCAGCCCTCCCACCTTTCTTTTTCTTCATAAGCTTTTCCAGGTGACTTTTTATCTTCCTAGTAAACCTATCTGGCAGGTTTACATGTAACCATTGTTCCTTTTTATCACGTCTTTCGTCTGCCTGTTGTTTTTTGTTGAGACTTTTAAGACGTGGTTTATTTACCTGCCCTCTGCTCCCTCCCATTTTAAACCATCCTCTTACTCAAGTGACGCTCGTCTACACCAGACCCTCTGGCTACCTGTTCAGGTGAGTGAAAACTCACCAACCAGTGAGAACATCTCGCTGTTCGACAGCCTAAGCTCAACGGATGTTTTTTTCCACTAGCAACAAACCTAGAACAGGCTTGGAAATTTCAACTTTCAACGCTTAGCGAGATGACATCATCAATTGCTTGGCTGGGAGCACACAGCGGTTACTACGTCATTTCCTCAGGAACCGGGCCTGGGTTGGAGCAGAGTTCTTCAACCCCAAATTACGTAACAGCGTGTGTGCACCGTGAAGCAGGGCTCAAACTTTCAACTCCACAACGTTTCTGTGGAGGAATGAGGCTGTAGCTACATAACCCTTGCCCCTCATCTCACGCTTCTCCTGCTCACCAAATAATCCGGTTTGCACTTGATCCTCCGCATTTTGCGCGTTTTATATAATAGTTTTCTTTAAACTTTCTCGCCTGTAAAATTGGTTCAAAACTTTGTTTTTTCCTTGCGTCTTGCATCCTTGGTATAATGATATTTTTTGACGTGATTTTTAAATATCACTATCAATTTGCGTCATAAATGTCCTTCAAGTATCAGCACATCATAGAGGCTGGGGTTGTTATGATAGACCCATGGCCTCTTGGCTTGCGAGCATAATTCAACTAGCATCATATGTGTTACTGGTAAGAGCAGCATAAATCAAATCACAGATGGTTTCTGCAATGGAAAAACGATAAGAAAAAATTAGGGTCATAATGCTGATAGCTATATTTAATGATAATAATATTAATTGTTGAAACTGATGCTGTAATGGGGGTAACAGCTCTGGAAATAACAGTAGAAGTAGTAGTGGTAATTGTAGAAGTATATTAGAAAATGATAGTAGTAGTAGTAGTAGTAGTAGTAGTAGTAGTAGTAGTAGTAGTAGTAGTAGTAGTAGTAGTAGTAGTAGTAGTAGTAGTAGTAGTAGTAGTAGTTGAAGCAGCAGCAGCAGCAGTATCAGCAGAAGTACCAGTAGTGGCACTATTAGTAGTTTGAGTGGTAGTAGAAGCAGCAGCAGCAGCAGCAGCAGCAGCAGTAGTAGTAGTAGTAGTAGTAGTAGTAGTAGTAGCAGCAGCAGCAGCAGTAGTAGTAGTAGTAGTAGTAGTAGTAGTAGTAGTAGTAGTAGTAGTAGTAGTAGTAGTAGTAGTAGTAGTAGTAGTAGTAGTAGTAGTAGTAGTAGTAGTAGTACTAGTAGTAGTAGAAGTAGTAGTAGTAGTAGTAGTAGTAGTAGTAGTAGTAGTAGTAGTAGTAGTAGTAGTAGTAGTAGTGGTAGTAGTAGTAGTTGTAGTAGTAGTAGTAGTAGTAGTAGTAGTAGTAGTAGTAGTAGTAGTAGTAGTAGTAGTAGTAGTAGTAGTAGTAGTAGTAGTAGTAGTAGTAGTAGTAGTAGTAGTAGTAGTAGTAGTAGTAGTAGTAGAAGTCAGAATTATAAGAGTTAGAAATGTAGGTAGTGGTCAGCAGTGGTTAGGATAAAGCTTTAAGTGAAAATGACCGAAAATGCTGAAATTGGTGGGATTAGAACCATCGATTTATAGGTGCTTCTGCACTTAGGGAGCGTAGTGGCGTATTGGTATATGATATGTTCTGTTTGAGTGGCAAGGCGATGGGTGCCGAAGCACCTATAAATCGATGGTTCCAATCCCACCAATTCAAGCATTTACGGTCAATTTCACTTAAAGCCTTATCCTAACCACTGCTGACCACTACCTAAAGTTCTAGCTCTTATAATTCTTACTTATAATTAACCCAGTGGTTTGCCGCATCCAGATCTAAAGTTAAAAATACGATATACATTTGTGGATCCTCTAGATCTATAGTGGTAGTAGTAGTAGTAGTAGTAGTAGTAGTAGTAGTAGTAGTAGTAGTAGTAGTAGTAGTAGTAGTAGTAGTAGTAGTAGTAGTAGTAGTAGTAGTAGTAGTAGTAGTAGTAGTAGTAGTAGTAGTAGTAGTAGTAGTAGTAGTAGTAGTAGTAGTAGTAGTAGTAGTAGTAGTAGTAGTAGTAGTAGTAGTAGTAGTAGTAGTAGTAGTAGTGACAGCTCCATAACTGTTGTCGTTATTGGCATTTATATATATATGAAGATCTTAATAAAGCTCAAATTTCCGATCTGAAAGGAAGGAAAATTTCGCTTTTGACGCTGGATGTATTTTAGGCTTTGATCCTCGACTTGTCTACGTGACTTTTGAGGACGTGTTTTGTCATCAACTGTCAGGCCTCCTAAGACCCTATTTTCCCAGGCATCCAGGATTACACCAGGACAACGAAGAGCCGAGTCGTGCTAGGCAAACGAACATCATGTGGACGGGTTGAGGAGGTGAGAACCGATGTTGGCAGCCTACATCGCAAAGAGCTAACCGGTTTTAGACCGAAAGGGCTACTCTATATAACCAGAGATTTCAGTGGAGTCTCTCTGATAGATGTGTTGGATCAAAGTTCAATGTCTCTGACTTGTATTTGAGGACTGAGGGCAAATGAGGTCTTTAGGCTAGGTTAAAATTGGTGGCCGGTCTGATGAGAGTGTTTCAATGGTAGAGAGATGGAGAGAGATTGAAGAGAGAGAGAGAGAGAGAGAGAGAGAGAGAGAGAGAGAGAGAGAGAGAGAGAGAGAAAAGAGAAGGGAAATACGAGAGGAGAAAGATAGAATTAGAGTCAGAATAGAGAGAGACAGAGAGAGAGAAAAAGAGAGAAAGAGAGAGAGAGAGAGAGAGAGAGAGAGAGAGAGAGAGAGAGAGACAAAGAGAGAGAGAAAGAGAGTTGACCTTATGCACGTTCATTGCTCGGGTCATGTTACTTTTGTCTGTTTTGAGTTTTTGCCTAACCTAAACTGGCCAATATTTTCGATCAGTTTTTGCCTGACCCAGACTGGCTAGTTTTTTTCTATCAGTTTTTGCCTGCCCCAGACTGGCTAGTTTTTTCGATCAGTTTTTGCCTGCCCCAGACTGGCTAGTTTTTTCGATCAGTTTTTGCTAATGGGGCGCCAGCTCCAACCATTTCGCGAGATGTTAACTCTACTCAGATGATTTGTGTATCTGCTGATTAGATCCGCGACAACAAAGTATAAAGATATTTATATGATGATAACATCAATTCTTTCAAGAGCGGAAAAAGAATGCAATAACTGGTCGTTCCAAGTAAACCCTCTGAACTTGTGTTGCTTGCCCGTGAACATTATTGTATGCACTAGATGAAATATATCTTCTCTTAGTTCCGCTAACTTTCAGTAACTTTTGATTTTTATTAAAATATTTTTGAACATGATACACATAATCCTTAATTTTATCACTGCTTGCTTAAGGAAGAGAAATACCAGCTAATATGCTTTAATGCATATAATCATAGTTGATGTGAAAAGCAGTTCAAATTTATATTTGTTCTTTTTCCTCTACCCTGTGATATATGTAATGCAAACCAAAATCTTTGATTATGATAAAATATAGGGATTTCAACCAGAATATGTAAACAATCACTTGTCGATCTTAGGGAGCGGAAAAAATTAGAACCCCCACTGTTATGAGTCCCAAATATCTATCTTGGAGCCATAAAATTTAAACCTGTACAAAGTGCAATTCAATGTTAAAACAACTTAAATAAATGCATTCAGCTTTCCAAGGCCTTTACATGCAAGTATATGTGCTAGTAAGAATGCTAGTAAGTATGCAGGACGAGGAATTTGGGAAAGCCACCACTTTGAGGAACTAATGGATTGCGAGAATATTTGCAGCAAAGAGAGAATAACTTGTAGTGACAGATTTATCATATCCACATGGGGGACATCGGTATCAGGGAAAACGTGGAATACCGAGAGGTAGCGGGGCGAGAGATGGAGTGTGGTCGTGTTGTCATCGGCAGTATCTTCAATATATCGGGGGGACAAGTACGGAGCAAATGGGGTAAACAGATAGTGAGAAGCAAAGAGAAAAATAAAACAAGAGAAAGAGAGAGAGAGAGAGAGAGAGAGAGAGAGAGAGAGAGAGAGAGAGAGAGAGGGAGAGAGAGAGAGGGAGAGACAGACAGACAGACAGATAGAGAGAGACGGAAAGACAGACAGACAGACAGACAGACAGAGAGAGACGGAAAGACAGACAGACAGACAAACCGACAGACAGACAGACAGATAGAGAGAGACGGAAAGACAGACAGACAGACAGACAGTAGAGATAGACGGAAAGACAGACAGACAGATAGAGACAGACAGACAGATAGAGACAGACAGACAGACAGAGACGGAAAGACAGACAGACAGACAGATAGTAGGTAAAAGAAAGAAAGAGATTAAAAGTGAAAGCGATGGGTAGAGAGATTTAAACATGAATTTTTGGATAGGCAGGAATTGTAAAAGACAACACAGAAAAAAATGTGTGTGTGAGAGAGAGAGGCGGGGGAGGGGGAGAGGCAGGGGAGAGGGGGGACGCAAGAAGAAAATAATAGAGATTGAAATACAAACAGGAGGAGGTGCGGAAAGAAAGAGAGCGAGGACACTCAAAAAAGAAAAAGTAGGAGAGAGCGAGAGAGAGAGAGAGAGAGAGACAGACAAAGACAGAGACAGAGAGAAAGAGAGAGAGACAGAGAGAGAAAGAGAGAGAGAGAGAAAGAGAGAGACAGAGACAGAGACAGAGAGAGAGAAAGAGAGAGAGACAGAGAGAGAAAGAGAGAGGGAGAGAGAGAGAGAGAGAGAGAGAGAGAGAGAGAGAGGGAGGGAGAAGTGAGAGGAGGGGGGGGAGGCGGAGCGCTAAGTGATGGGCCACTTTTTATTCACAAGTCCTTAAATCAGCCATGAATGTAACGACTCTAATTTTTTAGTTCTCAAATATCCGAATCTAGCATTTAGGCCTAATTCTCTAATATTTCAATCAGCTACGCACATGATGTCCCTGTCCTAGTTTTAAAATATTTCAATCAGTCACGCACATGATGTCCCTGTCCTAGTTCTCAAATATTTCAATAGCCAGGCACATGATATCCCTGTCCTAGTTCTCGAATATTTCAATCGCCAGTCACATGATGTCCCTGTCCTAGTTCTAAAATATCTCAATCAGCCACGCACATTATTCCCCTGTCCTAGTTCTCAAATCTTTAAATCGGCAACTCACATGATATCCCCTTGAGATTTGAGATTCTGAAATAGATATATCCTACACGTAAAATTAAGATTTAGTAGCGTCTACGCCCATTGCCGCCATAATTTTTTTAGGTGCAATCAAAGTCTTCCCTGCTGCCATGATAACTTGGCTCAATGTCAAGACGTCCAGGCACTTGTTCAGGTCAGTGTTTAAGTTTATTTAAAATAAAACACAACTTAAACCTTATGTTGGCTTTTTAAATAAACACTTGGAAGAAGTCAAAGCCTCTTTATCTTAACATTTCATAAAAGCTGAAATTTCAATATCTCTCTTAGAAAAAGGGGCAACTGTTTAGGTCCATTTTTAAGTCATTTTGTCTTAATGTTGGATTATAAAATAAACACGTTGAAGAAGAGAAAGCTTCTTTTTCTTTTCTTTTTTTTTTCTCAAGAGGGTCAAAATTTCAATATCTCCTGAGACAAAGGGAAAATTTTACACAATTTCACCACTTAGAAGCTAAGCTAAATGCTTTCTTGTAAATATCAACACCGTTTATTGGTCAATCATGTGGCTCATTCGGTCTGTGCGCCAGGCATGCAGTCTTTACTTTCACTCATCAATCTAAATCAAAGCATCTAATTGAAATCTGGATCTAGATCGACACGCAAAATCAACGCAAAGAAGTAAAAGCAAGTCAAAAGTAAACCGTGTCATAAAAGATTAAAATAAAGAGAAGATCTCAGAAGGTGTCATTAAATTTGCCCTTGTTACTCATGGACTGATGCGCTATTAAGTAACCCGGGAATCCATAACCCCACTGTCTTAATACTTGAATAGCTATACCAGTTAGAACATTCAATTCGAGGAGATTTTACGGTAGAATGATCTTCCCTTGCGATATACACATATCAGAACCTCTGTTATTTGGAAGAGGTTTTTTTTTGTCTTTTTGTTTCTGTTAATTTTGTCTGATTTTTTCCTCTCTCTTCCACTAATGAAGCGACGGCTGTTGGCCAACAAATATGTCGGAGAAGCTGAACTATCCAAACTCGGTTAAGTAATCTGAGCTGCATTCCTTAATTTCTTACTGCCTTTTTTTCCGATCTCTTTTTTGTCCGAATAAAATTCCGTTTCGGATACTTTACGCTCCACCTTTCTGGAACGAAGAGCCGTACTCGGCACCGGGGCACAGTTTTTGTACATACTGACTAACTTATCATGAAGAGAACCTTCTTCTAAAATTAATCATCCTTCACTATTCTCAAGTGAAGAGCCGTACCCGGCACCGGGGCACAATTTTTGTACATACTGACTAACTTATCATGAAGAGAACCTTCTTCTAAAATTAATCATCCTTCACTATTCTCAAGTGAAGAGCCGTACCCGGCACCGGGGCACAATTTTTGTACATACTGACTAACTTATCATGAAGAGAAACTTCTTCTAAAATTAATCATCCTTCACTATTCTCAGTGAAGAGCCGTACCCGACACCGGGGCACAATTTTTGTACATACCGACTAACTTATCATGAAGAGAACCTTCTTCTAAAATTAATGATCCTTCACTATTCTCAAGTGAAGAGCCGTACCCGGCACCGGGGCACAATTTTTGTACATACTGACTAACTTATCATGAGGAGAACCTTCTTCTAAAATTAACCATCCTTCACTATTCTCAAGTGAAGAGCCGTACCCGGCACCGGGACACAATTTTTGCATTCTGATTAGTTTATCACGTAGAGAACGTTTTGCGAAATCGTCCTATATCATTCTCAAGTGAGGAATGCCTGTTCTGGTCTTTTGATTCAGTTCTGTGAATTTTTATACATTATTTATGCATCAATCATTTATACCAAAATGTAGATCTATATATCTAAATCTCTCACTATTCTATAGATTACGATTGATTTTTAGATCACCCATGATCTTGAATAGGTTTTAGATAAATTCCACGAACTTCCTTGTGCATGAATTTCTTAATTTATAGATTATGCTAACTATTGGCTCATGATCTTTAATTACTCAGGTGGGAATTATCATTAAATTTTGTCTTTACATAGTTCTAACTCTTTTAAACAATATCATCATGATTTAAACGAAAAGCATTTCATTTATACCTTTACCTTTTATGCCAGTAGCTTGTTGGCAACTCTAAAATAATGTAATAGTTTTTTATAGCTCTAAGACTGAGGACTTAGGTTTGACACATCTAAAACTCGTATTTCACACATGGCAAGAAATGGGTCCAAATTTTACTATCTTATTTATTTAGAAGAAAGGTTTGAATTTTTTTAACTCCATGCCCCTCAATAACCAGTTTCGAATTAGCTTTGAAATTAAATAGTGACTCTTATTTGCTACGAACTGGGGTTTCTCTAGATATTTACATGATTTGGTTACAAAACATCTGTTTGCAATTTTTTTTCGTTAATTGATATTTTTTACATGATGTAAAGCATTTAAATTAGAACAACAGACTGTTTTGTTTTGTTTTTTTTGCTTTTTTTTTTGACTACTAAAAATCTTTTGATATTTGGGGTGTTTTTTTGTTCGGCACATAAAAGCAGTCTAAAACATATTAATCTCAAATTCATACCAGTAATGTTATAATTCAAAACCTAAAAGGGCGATGCTTTAAAAAAACAACTTTTTCCAGGAGAAAAGATTCTTAATTAGGCGAGTTAGAGAAAATTAAGACTTTTCAAGTTTGAAATATTAAATTTGAGTCGATTCTCTCAAATTTTGCCAACCGAAGCAAGCTTGTAAGATAGCAGAATTATTATGCATAGAATAGTCGTTCTAAATTTGGGTAAGTGGTTAAATTCTGATAAACATGCAAAAAGTCTGCTTAGTAATGTTTTTAAATCAGATTCAAGATAATGGAATAAATCTTTTTTGAAGAAACCATGTTAAATATTCTTTTTTAAAACTTTTTAAAGCTATAAGACTCAGAAAATAGTTTTACCAAGACATTTGTGACGGATATATAATATTATCTTAGCAGTTGTATTTAAAAAAGACATTCAGATAACCAAAATCCACAAATCAACTTCTGATTTTACCGGAGTACTTTGTCAGTACAAAAGGTACACCTTCAACTAAAACCCATCCCTGAATGTTGGGGTACGAAGTTGGTCCAATCACATCTACAAAGAGACGTTGCAATAATGCTTTTTCAGGGAAACTCTAGTTTATGTTTCTGTGGTCATGATGGCTTAGAAACTCCATCTTACATCATAATGTGGAATATGCGGTTTCCAGGTTTGAACAACTATTGAGTTATTCCCCCCCCCCCCCCACCCCCCCAAAAAAAAAATAAAAATAAATAAATAAATAAATAAATAAAAAATAAAAAAAAAAAACATGATAACTTCATAGCTTTATTTTTTTACTTTGAAAATTAAATCAAAATGCTGTTTTCATAAGTTTCATACGTTTTGCGGCCTAAGCCATAACTGACGTGTGCAAAACTTAAGAGTTGTTATTAAACGGTAACAATGTATCAAACCTCTTTAAAGATCACTCTTTAAGCTTTGTTTTTTAACGTTTTATTTACATGATTATATTTTTTAAACAAAATGATCGGCATACAGAAAGTATAGAAATAAATTCAGAATAACAAAGAAAAAATTTTAATTTAAAAACGAATTGCTAATGCTAATGCAGCTGAATAAGACGCCAGAAGATAAAGTAATTAGAGAGAGACTTCTGGGAGATTGCGTCAACAACGCAACCCGCCAGTTCTAAACAAATAGAAGAACAAAATCGTGAGCTAATGGAACACAGCTACTCATCAAATAACACACGAAATAATTTATAATTATGAAAAATATAAAATTTAAAATCTGTCAAATCTCAAGTAGTTCACAAACATTACAAACAAATTGAAACATGCGTTATCTCTCCCTCTTTTCTATTCGTTTTTGTCTTTTTTTTAGTGTGTCTTTCTTCCAACATTATGCTTGATTGCCTTTATTGATCCTTTACATAGTTTATGAATATAAAGAAATACTATTACTTCCTTAATATATGAATATATCCCCCCTCTAAATACACATACCATCAGACATTACAACCTTCAAGGTACATTGTTATCACAGATCTATCAGTCTCTTCGTTGAAGTCACCCAGCCCTGATTGTCATAGCTTATCGCCGAGCGTAAAACAACCTTAATTTCGAATGAAGCCAGAAGCAGGTTAAGATAAAAGCAAGTTAAAGCACACTTAGAAAAGATAAACCCAGGTCGTAAGGAGAGAAGAGACAAAAAGAAGCTCATAAAATCCAGATAAAAATAAAAACAGCGTTAAAAGAAAAAGTGCTTTCAAAACGTTGGTTTCTGACGTCATCCAGGTAAGAAGATGGTGCGGAAGGCTGGGAGCCAGGCATGCATACCGGATGCTGCGTCATTAGACTTCTGCTGAAGCGGCTGCCTCTTTTAGGGTCTTGGAGAGGAGGGCTTGTTCTCACACTCACAGTCACAGAGATTTGCAGTCTTCTCTCTTTTCTCCTCCGCACTCTGTGTTTTTCCTTCTCTATTTTTATCTCTCTTGTCTGTCTGTCTGTCTGTCTGTCTGTCTGTCTGTCTGTCTCTCTCTCTCTCTCTCTCTCTCTCTCTCTCTCTCTCTCTCTCTCTCTCTATCTATCTATCTATCTATCTATCTCTCTCTCTCTCTTCACTCACTGCATGCCACCATCATCTCTCATGATCCTACTCTAAAGACTGTCGCCTGGCTCCAATCATTCTCTCTCTCAATAGTCGAACCCTTCCATCTTAAACCAATGTATCAATCTTTAGCTTGTTTTATTATTTCTCTCAAAACCTTTCACTTCTCTTTATCTTATTTGCTGTGTAAGAATGATTTGCTGTTTGTCTGCCTCTCTTTCCCTTTATTTCTTTTACAAGTGATAATTGTTTTTTGTTATCTGTCTATCCTTCTTCATGTCCCACGTTTACTTTCGCTCATTGACTTTAATTAATTGAATTATTTTTATATCCTTTTACCAACAATTTGCTTAATACTTGCACCTCCTTCTCTGCATTTAATCACAAACAACACTCCTTCGTTTTGTATTCATATCTCATAATATTTGTCCGCCTTTTCCTCACATCATCATCATTATCACTATCATAATAATCATCCTCATCATCAATATAGTTGTCGCCATTATCATCCTCATCAGCTTCATCGTCATCATCATCATCATGCTCATTATCATCATCATCATCATGCTCATTATCATCATCATCATCATGCTCATTATCATCATCATCATCATCATCATCATCATCATCATCATCATCATCATCATCATGGTCCATCATCATCATCATCATCAAGGTCATCATCATCATCAAGGTCATCATCATCATCATTATCATCATCATCAAGGTCATCATCATCATCATTATCACCATGGTCATCATCATGATCATAATCATCATTACATCATCTCCTTTATTCTCATTCTCATCATCATCATCATCATCATGCTCATTATCATCATCATCATCATGCTCATTATCATCATCATCATCATGCTCATTATCATCATCATCATCATCATCAAGGTCATCATCATCATCAAGGTCATCATCATCATCATCATAACGTTCATCATCATCATGGTCATCATCATCATAATCATCGTCGTCATCATCATCACATCATCATCATGGTTATCATCATCATCGTCATGTCATCATCATTATTATCATCGTCGCCGTCATCATCGTCATCATAATCATCATCATCATCACATCATCACACCATCTGCTTATTTCTTGTCATAATAATCATCATCATAATGTTCATCATCATCATAGTCATCATCATCATAATCATCGTCGTCATCATCATCACATCATCTCCTTTATTCTCGTCATCATCATCATTATCATCGTCGTCGTCATCATCGTCATCATAATCATCATCATCATCATCATCATCATCATCATCACATCATCACATCATCTGCTTATTTCTTGTCATCATAATCATCATCATAATGTTCATCATCATCATGGTCAACATCATCATAATCATCGTCGTCATCATCATCACATCATCTCCTTTATTCTCGTCATCATCATCATCATTATCATCGTCGTCGTCATCATCGTCATCATCATCATCATCATCATCATCACCGCCATCATCATCATTATTATTATTTTAATTGCCATTCACCGTATCATCATCCTCTTGATTATCGTCATAAATTTAACATGTCGTGTATAAGCTAAGGAGGAAAATTAGTATAAAAAGCTGTCCCACTGCAGGGTTCGCTAAAACTTTATAAGTATTCCGTTTGTTTAAGTCCAGCCGTATCTATCAAACTCATCTTTCTCCTCTGTATCTTGCTCCTCTCAGCTAGAGCTACGTTGCATGCAGAGAGTTAAGTCCAGCGCTTTTTAAAAAGCTTTTTCATTGAAGTTTTCCTTTTTTCTGTTCCTTCTTAGATAATAGACCACAGTCTGCAGGCAAAGATTTGAATAGCACACGTAGCCCAAGATGAACTAAATATAGATCATTGTCAGTATTACCAGTAAGTGCACCCCCACCCCCCCCCCCACCCCCAATCCCCACCCCCCTTTTTCCTTAAAATTTTTTTTTCAAACTCTCCAAAGAATACTTACAATTAGATTTGTTCATTACATGAACCTTGATGATAAGGGTAAAGACTGGCTGGACGTCTGTGTCACTGTCTGGTGTAACAAGAGAGACTCTAAACCATACCTAGTTTGCCCCAGTTGATGATCTGAAGACTGAAATAAATATCTTTCGCCTCTAAGATATAGATCTATGTTGGCATGCGTTGGAAGAAACACATTTACTAATAACACAAGATGTCATGGATAATTTTATCGGCTACGAGTCTTAAATCTCCGAAATGAAAGTAATAGTTATAAGACATCTAATGGAAAAAAAAATCAACAACAATGTAATAGTCTCACGGTATGCCATGGATTTATCAGCTACGAGTCTTGAATCTCCTAAATTGATAGTGACACTTACAAGATATCTCACGGAAATAACAAGGGTGACAGTCACTCAGTATGTCCTGGATTTATCAGCTACGAGTCTTGAATGTCCTAAATTGATAGTGACACTTACAAGATATCTCACGGAAATAACAAGGGTGACAGTCACTCAGTATGTCCTGGATTTATCAGCTACGAGTCTTGAATGTCCTAAATTGATAGTGACACTTACAAGATATCTCACGGAAACAATAAGGGTGACAGTCACTCAGTATGTCCTGGATTTATCAGCTACGAGTCTTGAATGTCCTAAATTGATAGTGACACTTACAAGATATCTCACGGAAATAACAAGGGTGACAGTCACTCAGTATGTCCTGGATTTATCAGCTGCATTCTATTACTAGCCCTCCTAACCCATGGAAATAAACAAAATATAGAGTCCTAATCTCGCCATCTTATTGATTATGGATCTATCCGAAAACAATGTGGTGTGAATGGTAGAGCAACATTTGTTTCATTTTGATAACAATTGGCTCCAGCGCTTATGACAAGAACTTTATAGCCATGAAATAATAACTTTTCTATTAGAGGAGGTATAACATATGAAAAAAAAAATTCCACACAAAAAAGCATGCAGATCCACATCTTACTTCCGTTAATTGTGGCATCTAAATGGTGGCATTGTGAGCATCCAGATGAAGGTTTCTCGTTTACCGAGTCATGTCTTGGTGAGGAATAACTTAAACAGAAATAAAGAGGATGAGGTTGTCTCTAGCAGATTGTCTAATCATTAACTCAAACTAATAACTCTCTTATCTCTGCCTGTTCCACACAATCATAAACGGCCGGTAGCGCAAGCTGCGTCTTCCACCTCAAGTTATTTACATTTCAGCTCATGAGCGATTCGTAATTTCATAAAATTCGAATCAATCTTCCAAAATAAAGCAAACCGATAAACGTCCGAAGAAAATCTGGTATCATTTTATCTTTTATCCCTTCGAAAACTTATAAAAGAGATAAATAATGTCCACTTTGGAAGAATATCTTCACAGAATGATTAACAGGTATGGAAGACTTAACTAGTAATAATAAGATGTTCACAAGCTTTGCAAAGGCATTCCAAGTTTTCCGAAGTTGCCTGATAAAATCTATCGAATATAGTTGGACATTATCATTTGAAAAGGGCTGCAAAATCATAATAAAAATCAGGCTTCTCCTGTTCAAAATAAATGTTCGTGTCAACAAGCAAGTTATTTATGTATTATTCTTTAAATTTCAACCCAAAAATGAAAGAAAGGAAGATTCACATCTTTATTCAACTAGATGTTGCGACACGATAACAAAACATTCCTATTGCTTTTGAAATGTATCCTTCCCTGTTTTTGCAAACGGCTGTTTTTGTTTAGCGGCTGGAAGCTGTTCAGCTCCTCCATCACGATAGATGTATTCTCTTTCTCTCACCATCCATTTATCTCTGACTTTTGATAATGAATTTGGTGTTCTCTTTGATTCACGAGGAATCAATTGAAGGGAGATATTTTTGATTAGTTTACAAATGACCAAACAAACTTCGTTTTGCTCCAGCGGTCTGATTTGGCAGCACTTTTGAACTGAGTTCTAACCTTTACAAATCTCAAAAAATAAAGATTATTTTTTTAGGATAAACGCATGTTATTGTTGACTTAACTAAAAACAAAAAAGCAGTTTTCATTTAGACCTACTGTGCTTGCTCTCCTATCAAGATAAATTATTATGTTCGTTGAGAGCGAAATTTAATCAAAACTTTGATTCTTCATGGCTAAAAGTAAGGTGAATAGAAATGATGAATATATTACATCTGTGCAAAATTGTGCTGCCTAAGTCAGTTTAACCTAAACGTTATAAATGATTTAAACTGAAGTGTCCTTCAGTTACGTTAGCAGAAGGATATGAATAATTTTCACCCATAATTTCTGACTATTTGCGCTATTATGTATTGAAAGACCTAATGTATGAATAGAGCCAAGGGTTTATTTTAACTGAAAAATTTCGCCTGTAGCAGCCTTAATGAATCTAGAAGCATTCCTCGAGCATGCTTCATTTCATAATTCTTATGCAAGATTCAAATTGTATTTAAAAAAACAAAACAATTACTCTTCAAATTTATTCAACTTGGTGGGAAATCTAAACAATTTCCATTCCAATCCTTGCCAAAAAAATCTTCAGAGTTGTTAAAGAGGCACTAGAGTTTATGTCATCATTTTGACCGAATTTTTACAAAGAGTTGTGTAAGAGCCACAAATTTCCCTTTTTGAAAACGGGCGATAGAGATCTGTTATTTGCACGTGGGCAGTCAACACCCATTGTTACAGGTCGTTGGGCCTAAGCACATAATGGAGTCACGAACAGTAAACAACATTAACAATTAGAAGATGAAGTTGAAGAGAGCCATTACGCTCCCGGCCCAACATTGATCGCCTATCTTTCTAGATCACTCTTCGTTATCCAGAATCTGGGAAACATCGATCCATGAGTGTATTTGAAAAAGCCAAACTTATGTAAACATATTCCTTGGATCACTACTCAAGTAAACCCTCCCCTCCCAATCCCGAGAGATAATAATCATATTTTAAGTATAGTTATGTAAATTTAGAATGTAGATTCTACACTTCGACGATCGTCTAGGTCTACCATTATTGCCGCACTTTTGATGGCTCGGATATCTTTGTGAGGCACGTTAAATTGTCGCTGAGTGCAAAATTTGTTCTGCGCAGCTGTAATTTTAAGTATTTTTCGCTTAAATGGGTGCATTTATTATGTCTTCAGGTTCTTTCGCCCCTAATGTTCCCAATTTTTTTTTATTATTTAACTGAAACTAGTGGCTTTTAGTCTAGTCGGAAATATGACTTGCAAATTACTTCGCTACCAGTTGTCTTAACTGTGACGTCTTTCGTGTCAGTCTTGTATTCTGCCAACTCGGCCAACTGACGCTGATATATCATATTATTAGTTTACAACAGATATTGATTCAGATATGAAAAAGAGTATGACTTGTTACAAAAAATAAGTGTGCAGATTTTTACCAGATTGAAATAGCTTGATTGTCACAGCAAACGTTGCATTGGTCCACAAATAAATGCCATTCCTAAGTACTGTTTCCTTAGTCAGTGCAGTGGAAATGTACCTGTTACTTTGTTGTATCGTCGTGTTCAAAAAGCCGTTGTTGGCAATGGCAACATTTCACTGTCAGTTTACAGATCTAACACATTTTCTTAGTTTGACGCCGTTTCCTCTGACAGATAAGAACTTCTATAGTTTTAAAGACAATTTCAACTCACTTATCAGTGTTTATTAAAAAACATTTTTGGGGAAGGGGCAAGTGCAAAATATGTTTTGATGCTGGCCCATCATAAGGTTGTAAATTAGCCGGGATAATTTATCTAATTACAATTTTTGCACGCTTAAATTACGTTTATTGGGAAATCTTAATTTTATACCCCTATCGTATGTCGTTGATATTGATATTAATCTAAAGCAAAGGCAGATTCTGCACTGAAATAGTACGAGCTGTTGAAAGAAATATTTTGGGCTGATCTGAGGCTCAATGATTTTTAGTTTTATGTTTCCGTTGAAAAACAAAGAAACAAGTCTCCGCCGTTTCTAGTTCATCTTTTGGTTTATGTTGAGAGTAGCCAGGGGCTCATTAACATCTGAATTACTGCCTTCTATGGATGGCGTGGATTCCAAAGTATCCAGAGAACATCCCAGGTGGAGACTCCGTAGCAGTTTTATCTAGACATACAACTAGACATGATAGATGCGAAAATAAGCCCGTTAAACTCTCCAGGGATGTTAAAGTACGGATATTGTGCGACCAGTGCTCACAAAATGGAAGTGAAAGTGAAAACAAAATAAAATTGTTTGTAGCTAGGATACGCGCTGCTGAAACTCGACAGCATACACAGAAACATTAAGAGCCTGTTTGAAAGTTCGATTATTGAATTTGCGCGATGTTGCTTCCGTGACTAACAATGATAGTTTTACAATGCGGTGTTTATATCAGCGGTCGAAGAGACACTGATATAACCCACCAAACCGTTTACTTTATGCAACGATAGGAAGCTCTGAGAGATCAACACACCTTTGTTTATCCAAAAACTGGGTGGTTCTCTTCTCTGATTAAAATGACGGGAGACAGATAAAACGCTCGCCCATTACTTTTAACTCGGCTCTCGTGACGAGAGAGACATCAAAACAAAGTGGTCAATAAAAGCTGTCTTTACCGTTTTCTACAAAGAGAATCTCTGTATCATTGTAACAAATGACGTGAACAGAGCTGTCTGGTTTTACTAAAGTCTGTCACGTAAGTTAATCAGACTTAACAAGCACGTGTGTGCGGAGCTTTTAAAAGGACTCGCATGCTGATAGGACAGTCTACGGTTTTGTTCATCCGAGCTGAATCTTGGTGTGGCTTTTGAGATTTTCTAAGGTTTATAGAGCTGACATATTAGCATGGAGTTTATATTCCGTCACTTTGGTAAGAGGGAAGTTTAAACTATATTCTATAAATTTATTTCTATAGGAAACGTTATCGCATGTTACTGTCCATTAACAACGGTTTTTCCGTTGTTTTACAATCTCGGCCGCACCAAAGAGACGTTTTTTTTGTAATTTCCCAGACTACAATTTTCCTTATGTCAAATTTCATAAAATGTTATAACTTTTTTTTTTTCATTTACGTTCACCGTGAATAATTTGCACATTTTTTTTATATTATGTCGGCTCGCAATAAGTTCGAGGACATTAACAATTTTTTGTTTTAATTTTTGTTACGATGATACCTTTTTACTCGTATCACTTTGCTTCGTCTGAAATAATTATTGAGTTACCTATTTTCACAATCGAGCTCTCACCTACTCTTCATAAATCGACATAGAATAGAATTGTGCATATTACATTTCCATTATCTTCATAAACATGAGCAATATACTCTGCCACTATAATAAAACTTAAACCAAGGACAAAATACGATACAATATGTTTAATGTTTTTAAGCTCGGATTGTACAAGTTATGGTGCCCCAAGAGGCGGCTATTGTTTGGACTATATAATTATATATATACATATATATATATATATATCAATTAGTTATATATATATATATATATATATATATATGTGTGTGTGTGTTTGTGCGTGTGTTAATGTGTGCAGTTTAGTCTCAAGTACTTGCAGTTTAGATTTTGTCCTTCTCTTATTTTTTGTTTCATCTTCCTTTGTATGCTTTATCATTATACAATAGTGTATGGATGAAATTCGCCCGGAAAATAGACCACTTTTCACACTTGAATTCAAAATTGAATGAACTGAGGAAAAAGGGGATTTTATGGCGGCACACTAAAAAAGGAAATAGTTTTGCTCAAATAGAAAAAAAATTACCGTAAAAATTTTCAGTCTCTTCATTTAGTTATTGAAATGTTTATTATAAACACATCTGAAATTATCAATGTATAGTTTTCTTTCATAATTTAAAAACCCGAACTATAAAAAGACCAGCTTATAAGTAAAGGTGATAACATACATAAAATATGGAGGTTGGCAAAGACCACTGGAAAATAGTGAACATTTATTCCATTTCGCTTCTAAGGTGAATATAGATTATCATTATCTTGCAATATGACTCTTCAAAATGTTTTAGTTCTATCACCCCTCTTTCACAGTATAGCGATCTGCAGTTGCTGTAAACTCTAAACTGAATCATTTTGTTCTTTCTCCGCCAGACTTTCTTGGGATTTTGTTCCTCCTGATTCCCAATGCTCTGCTAGGCGATATCGGCGTCATGAAACAACAGGAGACAACAGATGTGGTCGGATTAGTTTCTCAGTCGTGGAGTACCAGGACAACGCTACCATCTTCTGACCCACAGCACTGGACACAACATGAAATTGCAACTGAAGGAGAGGAAAGTGTAACACAGATGGTACAGAGCACCACACCGCTCAGGAGACGGACAACCCGAGTAAAATCCAATGGCACCGTAGAGTTGGAAAATGAGAAAAAGGTGGACGAAGCGTATGAAAATAAGGCTGGATCTGCTGGGCGTTCTGATGAACAAGTAGGATCATTTGTTGAGCCGAACATAACTTTCATATTTGGAGGTGTGGCTGTAAAAGGCTGTGAGGCCGGAATGCAATGTTCACATGTGTGTAGATTAAGCTCAGGAGATAAAGATAGCGTCCCGCTGAAGCTCGCATTGAAGCCACGGGAAAAACGTTATGCACCGTCTGGGTCTACATCTAAAGCCACTTTCATATGTAAATGTGACTCGCTCTGTGTTGGGTTTGGCGATTGTTGCATCGACACACTTGTTCAATGTTTCGGTCTGCTGGACCAAGACGATACATCTATAGAATCTTCTCTTAAAAACTACAATGAAAAAGGAAATCCTCTTAAATTTAGCACTACTCCTCTCAAAGAAGCTGTGGTCAGTCACAAAGATATAAAGATGGTATTTATTTCTTACCTCGTAACATTTGGATCGTGTGTCCGAGTTAACAATTTTTATGGCGTCAGAGTTATCTCATCCTGCCCTCAAGACTTTCCTGATCAAAACCTGGTCGATGCTTGTCAGAACGGTCGCTCTCCTCTGTTGCCAGTAATTAGTGTGGAGGTCAAACCTAATAAGTACTTCACTTTCAAAAACGCTTTTTGTGGTCTGTGTCATGGCATGCAAAAAAGCAAGATGCTCGCTTGGGAAACTTCCATTCATTGCAAACCAAACGACGATGATCATGTTAGACAAAGTCGTAACACTACGGGGGATTTTGAACATTTGTCAAATCTTGTCCAGAGCAGACAATGTGAGGTTCATTTCGAGTCTGACTTACCTACTGACCTGGATAGGACCTGTCAGCCTGGGTATGACACAACCCCAGAACTGAAGACCTCCATGGACCTCGCTGTAGCTCATAACGTGTGCACACCTGTACAAGCCTTGCTATGTTTGTCCTATATAGTGCCGTATGAAGGGTCTAGAAATCCTCACTGTGATTTTTGCACTCCATCCAAAGGATCGTCTACACTAAGGGTACGTCGTGACGCCCCATCTGGTTGCTCTACTTCTGATGAATGGCAAACAAGTAACCTCCGACCTGGTGGCGTCCTTGTGTTGCTTGATATTACAGGAAGATACAGCTTTAGCCAATCCCGAGGTAGAACTTCTTATGTTTGTAAAGACAACGAAGTTTTCGACCCACTTGTACAAACCTGTGATGAACTCTCCTGTGTTGACGGCGCCGAGCCGTATCGTGGAGTGTGTGTCATGGCTGACGGTGTTTATGTTCCCTCCTCCTCTCAGCTTTTCCCCAAAGAGTGGAATACATATTTTGTTTCTATATCGTATTCGCAATCGACAAAAAGGAAAAAGATTGACTGCGCAAACCTCCTTGATATGCTTATGAGCTCGAGTGAATCCCCTGAGACTTTGATGACAGTTAAAAAGGTAACATTAAACTCTTATGTTTATTCCATCCATAGAAACATTCCAGATGATGATAGAGAATTTTATGAAGATGACGTTCATTGCGTAGAACAATTTTTCTTAACCAAAGGACAGGAAACTTTTCAAGAAGTCAACTTCGCACTCGCTTCGGAGAAAGATAATATTGAACAAGAACTTGAAGAAATTCATACGATTGTTGCAGAAACCATTAAATCATTCGAGATGGAAAATGCATCCATAGTGATAACAAACATTGAATTTAATTCTAACTCTTCGATATGCCCAGAGGACCAAGTCAAGACTCAACTGGACAACTTTACGCTGCACACTCATAAAGGTATACATTATGCTGCCTTTAACGTCACAGGGGTTCAGTTTAATTTTCCCTTGAGGTCAGTAGGTTTTGAACTAATAACCCAGTTGTCTCGTGATCATGCATTATCGCTATGGATCTGCTTAAACACTGATATCTTCGCGTGGGAAAATTGCTCAGTTACAAGTTATTTGCGAAATGAAACAAAGTATATCAAGGATGGTGACAAACTTGTAATTGACCGATCCAAAAGAGAATATGATAGACATCTGGTCTATGACATCGGAGACCAGATCCTGATTTGTGATGACTTATCTAATATTGAAGCTCTTGGTCCTAGTTTTGGTTTGCAAAATGATGACGTCTACTTAAAGCTCAGTTGGGTGTGTTCGTCTATCTCTATTTTCTTCCTAGCTATAATGCTCATTTTGTACTGGGTTTTCCCGGAGTTACGCACTTTGCCTGGTCGTCTCATTGCCTGCATGGCAACTACCATGATACTGACCTTTTCACTTAACCTTTTGACTCTTTATGACCTAAATCATAATATATTATGTCCTGTCGCCGCGGTGATCGCCCACTTCGTCACTCTTTCACATTATGGATGGATGTCTGCCATTGCTGTAAACATGGCCTTGACCTTTCGAATTGGCTCTGTGCGAAATCAGGGTGCTGAGGAGGAGACACGGTTATTCCGGCGGTACAATATCGTTGTGTGGGGTTTATCTGCTCTTATCGTATCGGTATCATTAGGTCTTGATCTTACTCACAATGACTCGGAACATCAATCACCTCAGAGTTTCTCTGAAGGAAATCTGACAAACTCACACAGGATATCCTCGCCACCGCCATCCCAAACTACCACATCTTCCAACATTAAGGAATTTCTCGATCAACAGGAGACAGTAACGAGCGAAACTCCACCTTTCTCCACAGGTTTCTCCGAGGACAAGACAAGAGGCAACATAGACTGGGTGAATGCTAGCTCGAAAAATATTTCTCCTACCATTAGTGCTATACCGGAACCAGATCAGTTTCCAAGATACGGATACCCGTACTGCTCCTGGTTTTCAGGGCCATTGTGGACCAGGTTGGCTTTCGTCCTCGTGCCTTATGGTATAACTCTCTTCATTGATGTTGTCGGGTTCGCCATCACCATGCGTGGGATCATCTCAGCGAGCAAGTCGTCGGCAAAAACTCTAGCCAAACCGGTACAATACAGAACACAATGTGTTATCTTCCTGAAACTCTCGACCACCATGGGTATTTCTTGGACCATCTCGGTCTTTTTCACCGTCTCCTACTCACAAGTTCTTGAGTACTTGTATACAGCGTTGGTTCTGCTTCAGGGGTTCTTACTCTTCTTAGCCTTTATGGTAAACAAGAGAGTACTCGGGCTTGTCAGAAAGCGCTTCCCTTGTACTTCGCGACTGTTGTACAAGATCAAGTCTTCGACGCTGGGTGCAAACAGCTCTCAGGAGACGCAACGGTCGGACGTCCGGTCTACTTGTATGTAATGAGAGGTGGAGAGATATTCACAGAGATAATAAACGTTACCGGTAAATAAGTAAACAGACATGTTCGTCTCGGTATAAAACTATGACTGGCACATTTTTTTTTTTGACAACTTGTTTTCTTTAATCCGGCGATATACATGTGGCTATAAAAATACTTATTATTGCTCTGTGTAAAATATTTGTAGTAATTGCAGAGCCATAAGTTACACTATGAATTGCCTCTCGTAGAAACGCTGTTGTCCCGGCTGTTGAGGGCCATTCTGGGGTCGACTTGCCATGCTTCTCCAAGAAACGTGATCCTGGGCTAGCTTGATGTTCGTGTAGAGCTGGTTGCCAGTCCATTTTTTTTATGTCGTCGTACCACTTACGTTTGAGTCTACCCCTACCTCTTTTACCATCTATTCTACCTGTGAGGACTGTTTTCTACAGGCTGTCATGTCTTGTAATGTGGCCAAAATATGACATCTTGTGTGTTCTTATTTGAGATAGCAGACCTCTCTAAACACCAAGTCTACTCAAAACTTCCTCATTTGTCACTCTATCTTTGTAGCTAACTCTTGCCAATCTTGGTTGATTCTACATAGAGAGTCCATGAGAAGTGCTGTAGAAGGTGATGAAACATAATTTTTTGTCTGTCATGTGATAGAGCAAATGATACAGGCTGCGAGTAAAATTTGTTAGAATGATTCAATAAAAAACGGTTTTTGTAGCAAGCTAGATGTCTTAGTATTATGAATATTTCATGAGTAATAATTTCTTGTATTTATCAAACTTTCATAATCATTATTGCCGACGGCCGCTCAAATAAGAGAGCGCCAAAAGAATGCTGTAAAGGACTTTTCAGTTTGTCATTATTCACTCTTGAAATATGAAATTTTACATTAGTGTTTTTTGACATCGAATTTTTCGATGATTTGTTTGTAATACTGTTTCTATTGGTACTGACCTCTTTCAATCGGCTCTGTTTGTCTATGCGAAATGTATCTTGCTACCTGTTTGTGTCTTGGTGAATAAACATAAGAATTACGCATTTAAATGGTATTTCAGGATTTGGCAATTCGTGGTTTTATCGTTTTATTGTAGTTGTACACAAATGCAGCGTTCCCATTATGGTTTTTCTTATATACTAAACCTACATGCAGAATCTTCCTAATATCTTTTCATATGTATGGTTTCTCTTTATATAAATTCCGGTAAGTAACTTCGCGTAAAAACTTGTTTCTTCGCCATAAAACTACTGGTATATTTAGTATTAACTTGGGTTTAAATTACTCCTAGCCGGAAGGTGAAAAGCTCAGTTTTGAGACTTTAAAAACTGCATCGGAGAAAAACCTTTTGGAAAAATCTAAAAAGACCGATGACTCTTGTTAACGCCAGCCTCAGCATAGGTAAACAACATCTGTATGAACAGAGGAAATCCACTAGTTCTGATTTTTCCAAATGTATTTTAAGATCTTTTTACACCCTTACAAGAACATGCTATGCCCTCAAAGAAGCGTATACAGGTGCACTGCCTTTCTGGAATTATCATATTTGTGCATTTATTTAAACCTATATGATGTATGATGTTTAACTTAAAAAAAAAGAATCCTTAAATTGGTTTGGATTTTACAAGATCGGCTCATTATTCCTCTTGTGATCGACGAGCGTGATATTAGCTTTCACACTGACAATCCTAAGACTCTTGGTTGATTGGAAATTATTATTAGTCATAATGAAGTTCTGTGATTAGATTGTGAAAAATTTCAGATCTTAGAAAAATAATGGATGTAAAATACTTTGTTTTGAGGTTTGTAATTATTAAGCAGTCATGGATTAAGGGAGAAAAAATAAGTTAGATTCGCATGCGCAAGGCTATCTGAATTCAATAAATTCGTATTCATAACTTTCTAGTCAATCCGAAAGAAATTCGAGTGACAATTCTTCTAAGTGGGCAAGTGATTGGTTTAAAGGACATAGCTGAAACTGCATAAGAACTTTAAAAGAGTACTAGTCCCTTCACTTTCACTTCGCATTATAACGGTATAGCAGTAAAAATATTTTAGTGTAATACATAAGTGATTCAAGAGCTAAAAGAACTTCAAGGATCATATATCAACCAGAGGTACATTAAAAGAAAATTTAGAAAATAAAAAAACAGTAATTATTTTCTTTAAATGTCTTTCACGTTGCCATTACTTCTGCTTTTAATTCAGGTTAATTTTCTACATTAAATTAATAAATGAAGTCTTAAATTAATTCTCTAGAATAAAACATCAACTGAAGTCTTAGGTTTATCTTCAATACAATAAAACAACAAATAAAGTCTTAGATTAATTATCATGAACAAATCAACAAATGAAGTCTTAGATTTATTATCTGCAGTAAAACAATAAATTAAGTATTATATTTATTTTGTACAATAAAACAACTAATAAAGTCTTAGATTAATATCCTACCATAAAACAATAAATAAAGTTTTAGATTAATTATCTGCAACAAAACAATAAATGAAGTCTTAGATTAGTTTTCTACAGTAAAACAATTAAAATCTCAGATTAGTTTCCTGCAATAAAACAGCAAATGAAGTAAGAAATTATTATCTTACACGTGTGGTTCATCCCTTCTGGTTCAAAATGTCCATGTGTCACATAGCCGGGCACATCTGATAGAACTATGTAGTTCCAAATGTCCATGTGTCACATCGCCGGGCACATCTGATAGAACTATGTAGTTCCAAATGTCCATGTGTCACATCGCCGGGCACATCTGATAGAACTATGTAGTTCCAAATGTCCATGTGTCACATCGCCGGGCACATCTGATAGAACTATGTAGTTCCAAATGTCCATGTGTCACATCGCCGGGCACATCTGATAGAACTATGTAGTTCCAAATGTCCATGTGTCACATCGCCGGGCACATCTGATAGAACTATGTAGTTCCAAATGTCCATGTGTCACATAGCCGGGCACATCTGATAGAACTATGTAGTTCCAAATGTCCTTGTGTCACATAGCCGGGCACATCTGATAGAACTATGTAGTTCCAAATGTCCTTGTGCATTGTTGCGTGAGATATCAAGTGTTGATTTTGTAGTTCCCAAAGTCCATAATTATGAAATGTAGCCACACATAGATAGCCATAACTTTAACGAAACAAACTTGTTCACAGTTGCCACACATAGACAGCCATAACTTAAACGAAACAAACTTGTTCACTGTAGCCACACATAGACAGCCATAACTTAAACGAAACAAACTTGTTCACTGTAGCCACACATAGACAGCCATAACTTAAACGAAACAAACTTGTTCACTGTAGCCACACATAGACAGCCATAACTTAAACGAAACAAACTTGTTCACTGTAGTCACACATAGACAGCCATAACTTAAACGAAACAAACTTGTTCACTGTAGCCACACATAGACAGCCATAACTTAAACAAAACAAACTTGTTCACTGTAGCCACACATAGACAGCCATAACTTAAACGAAACAAACTTGTTCACTGTAGCCACACATAGACAGCCATAACTTAAACGAAACAAACTTGTTCACTGTAGCCACACATAGACAGCCATAACTTAAACGAAACAAACTTGTTCACTGTAGCCACACATAGACAGCCATAACTTAAACGAAACAAACTTGTTCACTGTAGCCACACATAGACAGCCATAACTTAAACGAAACAAACTTGTTCACTGTAGCCACACATAGACAGCCATAACTTAAACGAAACAAACTTGTTCACTGTAGCCACACATAGACAGCCATAACTTAAACGAAACAAACTTGTTAACTGTAGCCACACATAGACAGCCATAACTTAAACGAAACAAACTTGTTCACTGTAGCCACACATAGACAGCCATAACTTAAACGAAACAAACTTGTTCACTGTAGCCACACATAGACAGCCATAACTTAAACGAAACAAACTTGTTCACTGTAGCCACACATAGACAGCCATAACTTAAACGAAACAAACTTGTTCACTGTAGCCACACATAGACAGCCATAACTTAAACGAAACAAACTTGTTCACTGTAGCCACACATAGACAGCCATAACTTAAACGAAACAAACTTGTTCACTGTAGCCACACATAGACAGCCATAACTTAAACGAAACAAACTTGTTCACTGTAGCCACATATAGACAGCCATAACTTAAACGAAACAAACTTGTTCACTGTAGCCACACATAGACAGCCATAACTTTAACGAAACAAACTTGTTCACAGTAGCCACACATAGACAGCCATAACTTAAACGAAACAAACTTGTTCACTGTAGCCACACATAGACAGCCATAACTTAAACGAAACAAACTTGTTCACTGTAGCCACACATAGACAGCCATAACTTAAACGAAACAAACTTGTTAACTGTAGCCACACATAGACAGCCATAACTTAAACGAAACAAACTTGTTCACTGTAGCCACACATAGACAGCCATAACTTAAACGAAACAAACTTGTTCACTGTAGCCACACATAGACAGCCATAACTTAAACGAAACAAACTTGTTCACTGTAGCCACACATAGACAGCCATAACTTAAACGAAACAAACTTGTTCACTGTAGCCACACATAGACAGCCATAACTTAAACGAAACAAACTTGTTCACTGTAGCCACACATAGACAGCCATAACTTAAACGAAACAAACTTGTTCACTGTAGCCACACATAGACAGCCATAACTTAAACGAAACAAACTTGTTCACTGTAGCCACACATAGACAGCCATAACTTTAACGAAACAAACTTGTTCACAGTAGCCACACATAGACAGCCATAACTTAAACGAAACAAACTTGTTCACTGTAGCCACTCATAGACAGCCATAACTTAAACGAAACAAACTTGTTCACGGTAGCCACACATAGACAGCCAGAACTTAAACGAAACAAACTTGTTCACAGTGTTCTCAAGTCTTCAAGGAGGAAACCAGACATTCTTCGGCGCCGCGACTGATTGGAGAAAATCTGAAAGAAAACAAAGATAAAGGTATTGATGATCCATTTGTATAAATAACTCGACCGAAATAAATAACGAATTTTCTGAGGAACACGCTTTATCTTTAAAGTCCGGTTTACAGAAAAGTTACAGCAGTATTATCGATATCAACAAACACAGCAGCAATAAAATCAATCAACGAAAACAACAACAGTATCAACAAAAACAATGGCAACAGCAAATTTGACTTTAAAAGTTTGAAAGAGACCTCTCTTGTATTATTTTGTTGCGTGTATATATATATATATATATATATATATATATATATATATAGAGAGAGAGAGAGAGAGAGAGAGAGAGAGAGAGAGAGAGAGAGAGAAATATATATGTTTGTATATAAATATATATATATATATATATTGAGATAGAGAGAGAAAGAAGTAGCCACGGATAAGAAAGAGAAGGGAGAAGAGAGGAGTTGGAGCTGAAGACAAAGAGAGAGGAAAGGAAAGGAATGGAGAGGGGAGGGAGGGATTAAGAGAACGTTAGCAGAATTGAGGAAGAGAGTAGAAACAAAAAAAAGTTAGCAAGAGAAAGAAAGGTAGGAAGACAGACGAGGAATTGTCTGCCATGTTAGTTTAATTGAAACAAATTACTTAAAAGTTTAGTGGCATGCAGCTTGGCGTCAGATTAAGTGTAACTGTCTGACCCTTTCGCTTTCACTTGCCCTCTTATGTCCTCAACACCTTTCCTCCATCTATCTGTCTCTTTCTCTCTTTCTCCATTTATATATCTATCTATCTTTCTCTTTCTTTCCCTCGCTCTCTCTTTCTCTTTTTTCCTGATTTTCTTTAGCCCTCTTTCTCCTTTCCTTTCTCTGTCTCTCTATCTGTGTCTGTTTCTGTCTTGTCTCTGTCTCTGTCTCTCTCCCTCTCTCTTTCCCTCCCTCTCTCTCTCTCATCCTCTCTCGCTCTCTCTTTTCTCTCCATCGCCCTCTCTCTCCCTTACTCTCCTCTCTCTTTCTCTCTCTCTCTCTCTCTCTCTCTCTCTCTCTCTCTCTCTCTCTCTCTCTCTCTCTCTCTCTACCACTCTTACTCACTAACCACGCGCTTCTATTCCTTTCACTGCTGTTAATATGCTTGCGCAATAACAAAAGGTCTTTAACATTTTCATTTTCCTAAAAATTGAGGAATTGAGAGATAATTAGTTCGCATACTGGAAACATCGCCTTGCTGTGTTTGTCTTGGCCAAGTGCTGGATATTTTTGCAAGACTTGAGTTTTCTGTTCGATGCAGAAGCCGAGAAGGTTGAATATGCACCCGTTTCTCCAAAGTCAACACCTTCCCTGGGTGCAATATGCTAAGTTTAGCTTTACCTTGGTAAATTTTCATTTTTTTTTCAGCCTGAGTAGTTTTATGGCAACTTGCTCAACCAGAAATCCTTCTAAAATTGATAGAAAAATATTTGTTTCTAATTTTTGCTTTGTGGGAGTAATTAGGGGATCCTCTTTGTACATCTCACACGTCAACATCTGTTGAATTTAAACAGAGCAAAATAAAAAAAAAATGTTAAACTCAGATTAACAGCTCTACAGCGTTAAACGTTCTCTAAGACAGTCTCATAATTATGTACAAAACAGTGTGTCATTAAATTTTCTGCTTTGTGAGAGTAATTTAGAGGATCCTCTTCTATTTCAGGCGTCATATCCGTTTCATTTTAGTAGGGTGAA
>JAWDGP010005093.1:32500-35000 GCA_033675545.1 Elysia crispata | reverse complement strand
TAGTACTAGTAGTAGTAGTAGTAGCAGCAGCAGTAGCAGGAGCAGGAGCAGAAGCAGGAGCAGTAGCAGTAGCAGTATTAGTAGTAGCAGTAGTAGCAGCAGTAGTAGTAGTAGTAGTAGTAGCAGCAGCAGCAGTAGCAGTAGCAGTAGCAGCAGCAGCAGTAGTACTAGTAGCAGTAGTAGTAGTAGTAGTAATAGTAGTAGTAGTAGTGGGAGTAGTAGTAGCAGTAGTAATAGAAGTAATAGTAGCAGTAGTAATAGCAGCAGTAGCAGAAGCAGCAGCGGCAGCAGCAGCAGTAGCAGTGGTAGTAGTAGTAGTAGTAGTAGTAGTAGTAGTAGTAGTAGTAGTAGTAGTAGTAGTAGTAGTAGTAGTAGTAGTAGTAGTAGTAGTAGTAGTAGTAGTAGTAGTAGTAGAAGAAGAAGAAGAAGAAGAAGAAGAAGAAGAAGAAGAAGAAGAAGAAGAAGAAGAAGAAGAAGAAGAAGAAGAAGAAGAAGAAGAAGAAGAAGAAGAAGAAGAAGAAGAAGAAGAAGAAGAAGAAGAAGATGTGGTTAAAATATTGAGTTCTCTTGACATATGGTGAATGCGAAAATGTCTTTTTTAGTTTTTTATTAGCACAAATAAAAAAAATGATATCTGGAAGAAAATGTTGCTCACTCTCTACATTTATGATTTCAGAAGTTTATACAGAGTAGCCCCAGATGCCTATTAATATCAGCAAAACTTAATATTAATATTGTATTTTTGTATTAGTATAGATAATAATGTTATTTTGACTATAGTTTATATTATTTTCCTTTACATTATAAGTCTTATATTACACAATTTTTATTTATTTCATGTGAAATAACTTTCGAATTTATATCGGATTCTTTATCTTTATTCATTTTTTTTCAGCAGCAAATCAAATGCAGTAGAGAGTATCAAGCACAGAGGTAGGCTCAATGTGAAATGGAGTGTCTGTAGTAGACGTAGTTGAGACGCAAATGTATTTATGGTGGCTTTCAAAGTGGCACGCAAAGTTATTGGAAAAAGACAACTCTTCAGCTTCTTCTTCTTCTTCTTCTTCTAGATATATTACTTCAACTACTACTCATACTACCTCTACCACTGCCACGACATTATTTCTTTTCAAAATAATTATACTTAAGAAAAATATCAAATGCAATAGTAATTCACTTTTTTTAAAAGGCATTAAAATTGAAATATTAACTATATCGTAAAAAAAAGAAAATAACACTACTCATAAGAAAAGGATAAATACTATTAAAAAGAAGACTATTGCAGTTACTGAGACTGACATTGTTGCCTTTTCCCTCCTTATTAAAATTAGTGTGCCACTCAGATAGCAACTGTAGCTGCATTTGTGTCTCTACTACGTCTACAACAGAGACCCCATTTAACTTTCAGACATGAAAAAGTGAAAATGATTTGACACACACACACACACATATGTATATACACTAATATATATATATATATATATATATATATATATATATATATATATATATATATATATATATATATATTAGTATGACACGAAAAATATGTTTTAAAGAAAATATTGCCGACTCTTCACCTTCTTCTACTACAACTATTATTAATACTACTACTCATCCTACTTCAACTACTATGCTAATACGACAGCATTATTTTTTTTTTTGAATGATAATCATAAAAAATATATAATGCAATAGTAGTTATATTTTTTTTAAAAAAGCATTCAAATTAAAATATTAACTATGTGAAAAACAAAAGAAATTAACAATACTCATAAGCGGAGGATAAATACTCTTAATAAGCATTGCAGTTACTCTCAATGACTGTCCCCAACTATTTATTCAAGATGATTTTTTAAATGTCCTACTGAAAAAGTATAAAAGAAATATTTTGGCATTTACCATGTCTCAGGAGAGATCGCTCTAGTTTGAAATTATTTACCTTACTTTAAGTCTTCAATCATATATGACACAGAATATTTTAGAGACCTTAACGGTGTCCTTCAATTAAAAATCTCCTGTTTTCTTCATTTCCACCATTTTCATTTTTTTTTTCCTTTCCTCTTCTTCTCCTTCTCCTCATCCCCTTCCCCCTCCTCCTCCTTCTTCTTCTTCTTCTTCTTCTTCTTCTTCTTCTTCTTCTTCTTCTTCTTCTTCTTCTTCTTCTTCTTCTTCTTCTTCTTCTTCTTCTTCTTCTTCTTCTTCTTCTTCTTCTTCTTCTTCTTCTTCTTCTTCTTCTTCTTCTTCTTCATGATCATCATCATCATCATTTACTGCATTATATGACTTTTTTGTGATTTTTCATAGGAGCAAAGTCAGCTGCAGCTGTAGCACTATCAAGAAATCTGGCAGTCTCAATCTCAAATGGAGTCTTGGAGGTAGATGTAGATGTCAAGCAAACAAGTGACAAGTGGCTTTCGGATTGGGAAAGAAAGTCTAATAACGAGGAAAAAGGCAAATGAAGAAAGTCTCAGTAAATGCAATTGTCTTCTAATTCAAG
>JAWDGP010005093.1:20000-27500 GCA_033675545.1 Elysia crispata | reverse complement strand
AAGAACTTTGCAATGGTCGAGTGGAAATGAAGTACAATAACAAATAAAGTACAGAGTTAAAAGATGAGTTTTACACCAAGAGAATTTTTCGTCACACAATTTTACATGTCAAAAATTTATTTTATTCTATCAGAGAGAGGGTCAACCCAAAAGTTCTGATGAAGTAATTCGAACAAGTAAAATTTAAGACTCCAAGACAGTGATACAGTTCCTTTATAATGGTAATATATAATGCAATCGTTTATTAGTTTGGGGAAAGTGAATAAAAAGCTTCAAAACTTCCTTGTTGCAAATGTAGCAGTTCCCGTTTTAACGTTCCATGTAAAATTCCTTTGGTAATAAGTAACCTTGACAGGTTGTAGGAAGGCTGGAAAAGTCTTAAGTAAAATAAATTTCAACGAAATTTTTTTTTGGAGGTATATAAGCGTACTGCAGAACAACCAAAAATACATTACAGTAATTTATCTTTGCTTTATTCTGTTGGAATGCTTGAATGCAACAATAGTAAAGGAAATGACGTCATTCTTAAAGCGTGAAAATAATATCCAGGTCGAAACTCAACCTATTCGTTTGTATTTTGTATCCCTGAGTAGAATCTTAGCCCATATTTGTGAGAGATCCAGGTCATGGGAGCGAAACAGATCGGTGGATAGAGCGGTGAACTGACCATACGGGAGTGCGGTGATTGATTTCATGTCTGGACTATCCAGCGGCAAGGTTGGATCCAATCAGACTGCTTGAAGCCAATCTGCTTGTAGAGAGGCTAAACAGACCTAGGAAATGTTGTGGCGGTAGTTACCGTGTATTGCTCTTCCAAGACTTGGTTTAGGCGTCGTTTTTTCCGTGACAGGTTGACCTGTCATAGAGGATTTAGAATCAAAGATAAAAAACAACAAAATTAATCTCAAAACATAAGATACAAGAACATCAGGTGCAGCAAAACATAAAAAATAGCAGCATTAGCTAAAATAGCAACACTAGGTCTATCAATTGCAACACTAATAACAAAATCAGTAGTATTCCTGACAAACAACAATATGAGATCAGCAGCAACAGCTTCAATAACAACAACAGGAGCAGCAGCAACGATTGCTGCGACAGTAGTTACATAAGAGTGACAAAAAAAAAAAAAATACAAGAAAAAAGGTAAACGGCAATATCATCACAAAGTTTCACAGATAAAAATGCCCAGCAAGCGCCTGTAAAAGGCTTATTTCAAAATCTATATATAGGATTAACTGTTAATTTAGAATAATGCCTTAGACAATACACGTGGGAACCAATAACTAATCTAGTTTTAACGAAAATAATATGATTCACTTTTGAGACCAACGATTACTAGGTCTCAAAAATAGCATTGGACTTCATTAATGTTCAATTCACTGGGATGTTGTAGTGAGATTAAAATTCGGTAATTCTGAGATATGATTATTTTTCCATTATGTACTTGGTGAAACATTCCTCTTCACGTTAGAAAATGAGAGAGAGAAAGAAAGAGAGAGAGAGACACACACACAGACCGCAGATTCCTGGCACCTGGAAAAAGAGTAAAGAATACATTTAAAATGGCTTTAAAAAGAAAGAACTAAAGAGAGAGAGAGAGAGAGAGAGAGAAAGAGAGAGAGAGAGAGAGAGAGAGAGAGAGAGAGAGAGAGAGAGAGAGTAAAATATGGTTAAAAATATAGACATTGAGACAGGTAGGTGAAAAATAAATACTATGAAAGATAGATAAATAGAGAGATCGATAGATAAATGACAGATATTATATAATATTATATATTGATATATATATATATATATATATATATATATATATATATAGCAGGTATTTGCATAGAGAGAGAGGGAGGGAGGGAGACATACAAACCGGAATTCCTCGTACCTTTTGATGATAATACTCAAAAGGAAACATTTCAAATGGCTTGAGAAAAAGATAGAGAGAGTGTGAGAGACAGAGAGACATACAGACTGACAGAATCATGGCATCTATTGACAGTCGAAAAAAAAAATTAAAATGGTATGCGAGAGAGAGAGAGTAAAATGTTAAAAAATCTAAATACATTTAGACAAGTAAGTGAAAAATAATACTATAAAAGATAGATAAATAGAGGGATCGATAGATTAATGGTGGATAATACATATATATATATATATATATATATATATATATATATATATATATATATATTTAAGAACGAGCTAGAGAGAGAGAGAAAAAAAAAACAACACAGAATGCAGATTCCTGGCACCTTTGGATGGTAAAAGATAAAATAATACATTTAAAATGCCTTTAGAAAGTGAAAGAGGAGAGAGGGAGGCATACCAAGAGAAATTCCTGGCACCTGGTGATGGTAATACTCAAAGTAAAAAAGAAACATTTCAAATGGCTTGAGAAAGAGATTGAGCAAGTGTGAGAGACAGGGACACATACAGACAGATTCCTGGCATCTATTGATGGTAATAGTTGAAAAAATTGCATAAGAGAGAGATAGCTAGAGAGAGTAAAATATGGTAGAAAATATAGACATTTAGATAGTATAGAAGATATATAAAAAGAGAGATCGATAAATAAAATGATGGATAGATGGTTAAATAGATTGATGGATAGATAAATGGAAACATAAAAAGTGGAAGAAGAAAGCGGGAGACAGCTGTACCTAGATCTACATGCGCTTTTAAGAATGAGCTGTAGAGAGAAAGAGAGCGAAAGAGTGGGAGAGGGAGGGGGGGAGAGAGATAGGTGGTATCTACTCAGCTCATGCCTGAGGAGTTCATGCGCAGCCCTCCCCGTATCGACCAACATTAGTCTCGCACTGTGCCAGCCAGTGCGCGCTGGCTGGATCTAACTGGCACGCTGAACTCCCGCTGCAGTATTACATGAGGATTGCAGAATCTAACCTACACCTCCTCACGGAATAATCAGAATAATTAGAGTTTGACGATAGCCTAACTCTGCACAAACTATGATCTTGGTACAGTCCAAGAATGTGTGATGCGTTTTGTTTATCAACTTATGTAGTTTTTTTTACTGAGATCTTCTATTCTGGTTGAGGTAATGTTTAATAGAACATCAATTGAGCTACACAGGTCTGAGGTAAAAGATGTCTTAACGTGTAATAAATCACAACTTCAGACATACTTTTTCTTAGGCCATGAGGTTATGACATAGGTGAAAGTATTCTCTTCTTGTTCCCAAGAAGTTTGTGATTCTATGTGTATTTTTGTTTTGAAGACACTGCGCGTGAAGATCACTGCCTACGTATGATCTTAGGAATGGTGCTAATATTTGAACCGAAGCTATAAGAGTGTTAAACTCATTATAAACCTGTGACAAATAGATAAAGCAAGGAAACAAAAAAACTGAGAAAACACGTTGTTTTTTAGTGTCACGTGACGAAGTGATGGTCGAAGTCAGATATTATCTCTAGAGAGGCAAAAATCTTAGTTAAGAACGAGCGACAACACGAGTTTTTGTTACGTGAACTGTGTAGATATATATTTATTTATGGATTTGAGGCGCAGCTGGATTACACCTCTCTGGTTAAAATACCATGCTATGAGTAAAACCGAATATCATTCATATAACGCTCTGTTACCACAGATCAGAGGGATGGTGTGAACCATTATGGCTCTCCAACCAATTCAGAGACTTCATGTGATATTGTATGCGGCAGGAGTTCTCTCAACCTGTCTCTTCTTCATCGCAGTCTACTCCAGATCAGGTCAGTTCTACAGTGAACCTTTGTTCTTAAGGTCCGAATATGACTATTTCTGTTGTTATTTTTTGTTGTTGTTCCTGTTGTTATTGTTTTTAATATCATCATCATCATCATCATCATTATCATGATATTTTTTTATAATTATTATCATTATTATTATTATTATTATTATTATTATTATTATTATTATTATTATTATTATTATTATTATTATTATTATTACAACTATTGTTGTTGTTGTGATTGATGTTGAATAATAAGAGTGTGTAAATTGGTGCCAAAATGTTGTAAATTGCTGCTGTGCTGAAACAATTGTTCAAAACCACTCTCAGAATTACAGACATTTTTTTTTCTGTTTGTACATTGCTTTTGCTCTTTAAATGAATGTTCCTAGATCTTGAAATAATTTCGATGAATTTAAAAAAAATGTAAAGTCCCTATCTCTTTAAAAAAAGATTGTGTAAAAACTGTGATGCACAAAATAATGACCAGCTTAGATCTAATATTATGTGAAATAATGTATTGTTATTAGATATCACGTAGGTCTATTTTTTTTTAATTTTGCGACTCATTTTCAGCATGTTCTGATTCAATTTGAATTTATTTTTAATTCTTTTTCAATACCTAATTTCAATAATAGTTGGAAACATTTAATCTCAACAGAATCAGGGGTTAAACTTATTTATTTACACTTTCATCTTATCAGATTTTCTTTAAAAAGAGATTTTTAGTTCTATTTTATTCCGTTTTGAATAAATTATTTTTAAGGTGCGCATGCAAAACTTATATGTGTTTCACAAATATTACTCAATCTACGACTTGCCCATTTCTCAGCAAATAAATAAATAAAAACTAGTTAACAAAAAGAGATAGGCTAACCATCTGTGTGCAAAACCTGTTATTTTATATACCATGTATTTGGTAAGAGATAATCAGACCAGCGAAAGGTTAAAACAAACTCGACACGAGGAAAAAAATAAAACTTTGGCTTTGCATGTTCATCTTCGGAGGCTGCATATTGCAGCAGAAATGATTAAAAAAATCTGGAACTAGTTCTGCTTGTATTGTAGACGTCCTAACGTAAAGTTAAAGCAGCCTTGTAATTTCTTTGTTGTTTTTTTTTAATTCTACTGAGGTTCGGCTCTGAAATTCCAATGAGATGCGGGATGTGCATGTGCTCGTGTGTGTGTGTGTAACCTTCTCCCAGCTGCCTGTTGAGATCATTAGTTTTCGTTCCAGGGTTGGTTTGCAGTAAGAGAAGTTTCAAGTAGGGCTGGAAGATGATTTGGTTGCAACGACCTTTTTAATGTAGTATCTCTATGGGTTGCCGAAGTGAGAAGTGGGGCGGAGAGGACAAAGCGGAGGATGTATTCATTGATTCAAAACGTGTGCCACCACCATCTTTACTGCAATTAATCTAATCTTTAAAATAATTTCTTAAGCTTTGGAGGATACAATTTAGTGCAAAGATAAATTTTGTAGTTCAAAGTAGTTTAGCATATGTACATCAACTCGATCTCAGGTACTGAAGCCCATCAGACAGGCCAAGACTGAGGTCGTAGATCCAAGATTATCAGTTGAAGGCAGGGAATTTCAAACCCTTTACCAAAACATTTCTGCTGATGTTCAATCTAGCCTCCCCCATAAACAGGAAGAGAGAGAGAGAGAGAGAGAGAGAGAGAGAGAGAGAGAGAGAGAGAGAGAGAGAGAGAGAGACAGACAGACAGACAGACAGACAGTCAGACAGACAGACAGACAGACAGACAAAAAGAGAGAGACAGACAGACAGACAGACAGACAAAAGAGAGAGAGAGAGAGAGAGAGAGAGAGAGAGAGAGAGAGAGAGAGAGAGAGAGGGGTGGCAAGCAGAGGCCTAAAGATCAAGATAAATAAAGTCAAAGAGGCAGGCAAGGAGTGAGTGGGTATAGAAGAGAAAACGACAGGGGCAAAGAGATAGGGAAAGAGCAAGACCATGTTACAAAGGAACTAAGAGAGAACGATAAAAATAAAAGAAACAAAGGAAGAGAGAAATGGGGAGAGGGACGAAAAGTAACGAGATTAAAGTTTGGAGTTCAACACTGCTTTTATTTAATCAAGCTTTTTGAAACAAAACAAACCATGTCATGTTTCTGTGTAGATTTATAACTTTAGCAATGTTTTCCTTGCCGAGCCAGTAATAGTCTGTGCTGCAGTTTGTGGCAGGAAAACTATGAAAGAATTGCGGTTAAATGTGGATTAGATTTATAGTTGTTGAGTAAATACAGGAGTCTTGTAAACTGAGGTAAACAAAGTACAGAAATCATGAGATAGGGACGGGGTAAGGGGAGATGAGTCAAACAGACAGACAGAAATATACGAAGAGTGAGTAGGAGAGAGAGAGAGAGAGAGAGAGAGAGAGAGAGAGAGAGAGAGAGAGAGAGAAAGATGAGAAACATAAAGATTATCAGGAAGACAGGCTGAGAGGAAGAAAAGAGGAAAATATGTAATGATGGAAGAGATAGAAAGGGCCAGAGAGATTATGTTACAGAGTAATAAACACAGAAAAAGAGAGAGAGAGAGAGAGAGAGAGAGAGAGAGAGAGAGAGAGAGAGAGAGAGAGAGAGACACACACACACACACAAACAGAAATAGAATGGGAAAGAAAGTATGTGTACAAAAAAAGGCAGGCAAAAAATTAAGACAATGAACAACTTAAAAGGGGATGGCATGAGAAGCTGGAGTAAAAAAAAATAATGATAGAGTTAGATGGATGGAAAGAGAGAAAGGTGGAATAGGATCGGAGTTAAAGAAAAACAAAACAGTAGAATGGGGCAAACTAATGAATAGGCTTAGTAACAGAGAGAGAGAGAGAGAGAGAGAGAGAGAGAGAGAGAGAGAGAGAGAGAGAGAGAGAGAGAGAGAGAGAGAATGTGGTAAAAATTGAGTAAGAAAGAAGGATCCAGAAGAATTAAGATAAGAGAGAAAACGATTGGGTAGCGTAAAGGGAGAGAAGAAGAGAAGGACAGATGGGTTAGCGAGGGGGGGAAAAGACGAAGAAACTTTAAGGTAATAATAGGGTCATAAAGTCAGCCCTATACTAAACATATCGTTCTCGTGTTTACATTTCATCCTAATTGAACGGATTAAAAACTACTCTGGCGCACCGTGCCATTTCTGAAGTTCTGTAAACATTTGAAGAGAAAGGTAGACGGACAGAGCTATTGGCAGACTACTTTATAGAAGCATAAAACGTTGGACAGGTAGCAGTGCATGATAAATTGGTAGACTGACAGAGATGTAAAATAATGGAATTATGATTAAATAGACATATAAATAAATATGATGATTATTTATAGAATGTTATATAGTTGATGGATGGATGAAAATATGTGTGAAAGGCAAAGAAAGAAAAAGATATGGTGAGTACCCAAGAGTGAGAGGGATAGAGAGAGAGAGAGAGAGAGACAGAGAGTCAGAGACAGACACAGACAGACAGACAGACAGACAGATTAGGCGAGGGAAAGAGGAAGAAATGAGATGAAGTTAGAGAGAGGGAGAGCAATTTTGTATGAGAGAGAGACAGAGAGAAATCGAAAAATTACTTCTTATTGGATCATTAAGAGTCTGTGCAGGAACAAGTAAGTTTCATGTTTAGCACAGCTGCCGCAGCCCCTGGTTAAGATTAACGTTAACAACAATTTCCTTCCATTATCCTGCGAGTTTATCATGTTAAAGGCATAGAGATGGATAGAACCTAAAAAAGGTATAAAAATTAGACCCCTTTGTTTAGTCCTGCTCTGAC
>JAWDGP010005093.1:0-15000 GCA_033675545.1 Elysia crispata | reverse complement strand
AATCAGAGTTATTTCATCAATATCGCTTAGACTCCCTTATCGGTCCTTTTTTATGCCTTGTTCCGTGTCTTGTCCACTGCCGTGTTCCTCTTATAACTACTTCTAATATAGCTACTACTCCTACTCCTCTTACCACCACCACCACCACTGCTACTACTACTACTACTACTACTACTACTACTACTACTACTACTACTACTACTACTACTACTACTAGTAGTAGTAGTACCATAATGTACCAGTTCACATTTGGTTTAATATTTTACATTCACATTCTTTGATGCAATATTTCTTGTAGTAAGTTTCAATTTGCTAATTCTGCTTTAAAAAAATAAGTTGTGAAGTAAACGTTATATTTTTCCCAATTACATAAATATGATGTGTAATGATCATCATCTTCAGATTATCTAATACTGATTGAGTCTATTATAAATTCTAAATGAGATTATATGAGAAAGAAAAATATTATTTTAAATTCAAGAATAATAATTTTTATTTCTTATTCAACCTCGTTTCAAGTAAATGAATTCGCTTTTCTTTTTTTTATTTTCAAGCCCAAGCAATACGCCGTCTGCGTAATTTTTACTTGACAAACATTTCGGACTCCGTGAGGTTAGAGCTTGCCGCAGACCGTGTTGCCTGGCAGCCTGTGTCTGGTCTGGGATCCATCACGTTCGTTCACGCCGCTCTCTGGCTGGGAAACAACGTGAGGATCTTAGTCGTCAAGCCACCCAAGGTGGCGGAGACCAGCATCTTCTGTGTCCTCTGGTACACGACGATACACGACTCCAACTTCACGATTGTGAAAGCACATGTGGTCAACCTGCCGGACCATCATCAGAAAGACACCTGCGCTTACATTAAATGTCCAGTTAAACAAATCAAGAAGAAGAAAAAAAATGTTGCGCCCTTGTATGTCGGTTTGACTAATGCGAATAATTTGACGGCGCACTATAGTGTTTTGATTCCTGTTGAGAATAGAGAAATGGACCCGGATAAATTTTTCAAAGAGGGAATAAGCATACGACAGAGCTCACAAAAAGTCTCGAGTAATGCTTCAGGGAAAGTTTTGAACAAACCCAGAGTTGTAGAGTTTACTGTGTGTATGCCAGCGGTGTTTCAATACAGCAACGCCGCGCAGCTAGTGGAGAAGCTGGAGATGGTCAGACTTCTCGGGGCTGGTAGAGTCGTACTCTACAAGACCAGCGTCAAACCCAACGTGGAGACAGTCCTGAGGCTTTACACCAGTGAGTGGGCAGCTGGGCGGGAGACCCTGGAACTTGTGGTCCACTCATGGCGACAGCCACCTCCAAAAGTCCACTACAGAGGTCAGCTTGGTGCGGTAGATGACTGTCTGCACCGCTATGGCTGGCTGTCACGCTACATGGTGTTTGACGATCTGGATGAGCTGATCATCCCGCTGCGTCACGCCAACTGGTCCCAGCTCATCGCGGAGAGAGAGCGGCTTCACCCGGGACGAGCTGCGTTCATGTTCCGCTGCTCCGTGATGAACGCCGATCATTCCAGCCCAGCGGACGGCTTCCGACAGGACGCTATCCGCTACGGCTCTAGTGTTTTGAGTCTGACGCAAAGAGATGACTTTATCTTTCCTCCAGCCGATCGCTCAAAACTAATCGTGGACCCACGAAGGACGAATGATTTAGCAGTGCACTATATGTATAGGGGAACTAAAATTACCGATGTCATTCCTGTAGACCAAGGGTTGTTGTATCACTATAGAGGGCGGCCTATACGCCTGTGTCTGCCGCAGGTCTCGGACAACAGAGTGGCTACTATATTTGGAGAGCGGCTCTCAGCGAGATTGAAAGCTATCTGGTCCAGACTGAAGGGGGTGGCTCTAGGGTGGCTGCCCCCTCCAGAAAGAGCAAATAGCCACACACCCTCTTGCAAACATCAAAGCTGAGCAATGAAAAAGAACTATAATGAGAGGGTGATCAAACGTCAAGTCAAAGGCACCCAGAGAAACCTTTTCAAAGAATTTACCTAAGCTCGAATAGAAAACCAAACATGTTGCTGTGAGAGCGAGTGACCTAAATACCCTGCGTGCTTTCATATTTTACTTGAGACCAAGTTTTACACGTTATTACTCAAACAAGATAAAGGCCGGTGAAAAGTGAATTAATGCGAAACCGCAAAATCTGGGATCAGACATGGAACTTACTGATCCAAAAGTCGGGAGCTTCTCACTAGAATGTTTATCATTTTGCCATATATCTGATATACCGGTGTGGTTTAGGTTGCAGGTCGCATGACCGTGCATGGCTTTGAGAGCTAACGTATAACTCACAGAGAGACTGGACGAGAAAGAGTGTCTAGATGTTTCAGCCAACTAGGCCTAGATGCCCATCTGAAAAGTAAAGAAAATGTTTTATGAGATCAAGAATATTTATTTCCACAATATTCATTTGTCTGCTCTCTCTCTCTCTCTCTCTCTCTCTCTCTCTCTCTCTCTCTCTCTCTCTCTCTCTCTCTCTCTCTCTCTCTCTCTCTCTCTCTCTCTCTCTCTCTCTCTCTCTCTCTCTCTCTCTCTCTCTCTCTAATTTTTCAGTAATACATTGATGCATTGGAGAGGTAATATAATCTAGCTTACATCTCTTTGAAGTTGCACATCCATTTGAGCGCTATTTTTTCTTTTTTCTTTCTTTTTTTTTTTTTTTTTTTTTTTGGGGGGGGGGGGTCTAATTAAAAAAATATTTTCCTTCTCTATTTTTTTAAAAAATCATGCAAATAATTTATGTTGCATAAAATTTAAACCTCTAAAATCTACAGTTTACATCCATACCAGTAGAGCACTGGAAAAGAGATAGTTCTTTACTTTCTCAGTCTATCTAAATATTCCTCACACACTCTTTTCAACGCTATGTAGGTACAAACGAAACGTTTCTTAATGTTCACTGCTTTTCGTAAGATATAAAATCCGTGTCCAGTCATATCCGCGCCAGTGTCATAGAGTGTTTCTATAATTCATATGGACTAAACTACCCCCGTAGTGGCGTATTGGTGTAATCTATGTTCTTTTTGAGTGGCAATCGATGGTTCTCATCCCAAAATTTCAAGCATTTTTCTGTCATGTTCAGTCAAAGCCTTATCCTAACCACTGATGAGCATTACCTAATATTCTAGCCCTTATAATTCTTATCCATAGCTTGATAATCTGTATGGTAAATCGCTTTTACGTGACCGTTTAAGTTGTTTGGAGAAAATTCAATCACAAAATTTGTTTCATTGTTTGATTATATCGTAGAATATGTGCTTTGGAAGTCACCTACTTTATCTCTTCTGCATTGCTACTAAAATTGTTACTGTTTTTATGTATGTAGTTTTTGAAAATAATGTTTGCTCATTACTGTTGTTATAATTCAAATAAAATGAAAACACCAGATTGTTTCCTACTCTTTTTTCCTGAATGTTCGTTCGACCTTGCTCTCGGAACAGCAACAAAAAAGAACACGTATTTGTTTCATGTAGTCCAACATTGTTTTTCTTGATAATTGAGACCATTCCTTGATTAAATAGAAACCGCAAAGATCCGTGGCAGGGTTGAGAGAGGGCGAGTGATTGGTAATAAATACTCGATTGGCATGCATTAATTGCCGTACCCAATAATTAAAAACAAAATACATTAATTTTTTGATGCGCTAAAAATCGGCATATATTTCCTATTGTGAACGTGCTATATCAAATATTCAAGCGGTAATCAAAAGCGGCACAATACAGGAAGCATGTTCAGTATTCAGATAGTTATATAACATCGAGAAAAGAATTTACAGGAGTGAACCGGAGTGAAATATTGTTGGTTGTCATTAGGATACCAGTGGGCCGGGCCTCTTTGCCAGCCTGAAGACCACAAATCCATTATTTTATTTTAACTTAAAATTGATGACATCTGTGCAAAAGGGACTTTGAGAACAAACGCATATCCTCATGAAGGTCGTTTCATGCTTATGTATTTCACTGATTGAGCTTTCACTCCTGGTGCTCGACCATCAGGCGTTCAACATGCAACTATAAACATATAAACTGTAGGATTGTAAACAATGTCTGTCTAATTGAAAGCAAATTATATAAGGAAATATCTCTCTCTCTCTCTCTCTCTCTCTCTCTCTCTCTCTCTCTCTCTCTCTCTCTCTCTCTCTCTCTCTCTCTCTCTCTCTCTCTCTCTCTCTCTCCATATCTCTCATGTTTTATTTCTATTCGACGTATAAAAAACCACATGTTGACTCAAATTGTTGTTCGAAGTGTAGAGCGTTAAAAAAAAAGATGTTTATATAAACACTCCTCTGGGTTTTCAACATATAAATTATGTAGACTAGTAAATCTTCATCATTTATTTGAAGAAACTAAAAAATTCAAAACAGATTTTAACGCATTACATACATTAAGACGACAAATGGATTTTTAAAAAAATACCACGAAGCATCGATTTATATACATTAGTGAACGGGTTGTTGTTTATTCAAATAATAAGAAATCCATAATTCAAAATCAAGTCCGAATGAAACATATCTAAACGAAATAAAGCAAATTATCACTCCGTTGTCTCTACAGCACTGTACAATCTTTTTACACTATTCTCCCAGTAGTCTAGTCTATCTCTAAATATTCAATTAATACACAGGTAAATATGGGGATACAAAATCAGTGTCTTATTCCATATTGTTAAACATCATTTTGCATTGAAATTGCTATATTTGATCTATGTTCAAAATTATTTTGGTTACAAAATAGGTTGAAGAACGATTTTAAAAAGTCAAAACCAGACAAAAAATTAAAGAAATTTCAGGTATATTGGTACAAATGAGTTCTGTGAAATCAGTTATGAGGTACATGTATACACGTACTGACTTCTATGGGATGAAAAAAAATCTGCCACATTGAAACAATATCGAAATATTGGATACACACTAAATCATTTAAAGAAAATATGATATAAACTAACATAGAAATATGTAAAATGACCAACTTTTTTGCCTAATGCTCAACTCTTACGTATTCTAGTGAGAGATTGAAATCATTCTCAGAACTTTGATCAACTCGATTTTTACCAATGTCAGACAAAGAAGCACTGGCTTAGTAAGATGTAAAAATAACTGTTCACTGAAGTTGGGATTCAAAACAACGAAAAGAAGCTGTCTCGAAATTATTAAATTGAAAAAAAAAATTCTATTTGCAACGTCAACGGAATGGCTGTTGATGTGGAGCCTGGGCACCCAATAGAAAGACTGTCCTATCACAATAGCCTCCGTCAGGTGAAAGTGATGAAAATAGACCGACCACCACAGCAAGAGATAAGCAATAAATCCTGCGACTTGGGTTGAGAGGCTTGTCATACGACCACTTCAAGTTCTTTCAAAAGACATTTTTATGTAAATTTTATGTGACAAAGGTTTTCTATCAAGCTGGAAATGGAATTAACCTGATGGGATCCCACCACCAGAGTGTGTCACAGTATGAGACCACAGCTCTAACAACTGGACTACTTAGCGGACAATAATAGTAAAACTTAAGAATTCCAAGATCCAATTACATAAAATGCATTGATAAATAGGTGATAAATGACAACAGAATCATCATTCAGATATTCTTAATCTAAAATGAGACGGATATGGTACTACTGACATCTAAGCAATGCCTACAATACATGTACATTGAATAGCATTCAAATATATAATATATGCAAGACATTTAGTGGACAGAGGGGCAGGAATGTTTTGTTTCGAGTGGACTTTAAACTCAGTCCACAATTATTAGATGGTTTACTCATTGCTATGGTTTGTTTGATACAGGTTATCTGAGACATTCTAGAACATCAAGCGAGTCGCCGCAAGTATGAAGCTCACAAGGGTTACTTCAATAACATTCATAAAGCTTGGATTTGTCTGATATTGAGGATGATATCTACAGATTTTTCAAAATAAGCATGCATCTGAGCCAACTTGAGTTAACTTAGCATTATACATCTCTCTTACTCACTCGTCACACTGCTTCTACACCCTCTCCCCGCTTTTTCTTTTTACTTCAGTCTTTCCTGAATTCTACGCAGCTCTTTTACACAAAATAAATTTAAAATGCCATACAATTGAAAAGGGTCCTGGACAGCGTAAAGTATTGCTTGTTTTTTCTTTTACTATAAATGATGTACCCTATTCACAATGAGTGATCCCAGGCCTTCAGGCATGTCAAATTCAATCCCTCCGTCAGGCAAAATGAAACTAAAAAGACGAAGCCGTAAATTCATCCACCAACATGAGGAGCTGAAACCCGCGAAAAACATCGCTGTCGATACCAGGGTGGATCAGGGCAGATGCAAGAGTGATGAAAATTAGTATGCGCTTACTAAGTAAACCGTTAAACATGGGACTAATTGAAAATGAAAATAGAAATATACGTCATGGATAGCGCATAGAGTAAAATTAAATATCTCCCTGCAATGAAATTGAGTTCACATTGTTCTGCAGACCAATGGCATTCAAATAAGCATAATAATATGTAAGACACTAGTTGCCATATGCCGTACCAGTAGCAAGTTTAAAAGATTCATGGAAGGTCTTGTTTTTAATTTCTCCACAAAACAAACTATTTCTCTTCTAAGTTTACTGGCTATAACTTTCCCAAATGGCGACTTTCCGTCAAGTCAAAAGAAGGGTTGGTTAAATGGAATCAGATGGTCCAGCAGGGGATTGGACCTGAAAGTTGTCAGTCTAACTATTGACTACATCTGGCGCCCATAAAAAAATATTCACGATTCTAGGTGATTAGAAAGAGTGACTATGGCTATAACATAGATGGGTAAAATAAAAATTCGAAAAATCTCAGTTGAATTATCCTGTAACCAGCCCTAATATTGGAATGTCAAGGAATGTGAATATTGGCAAATCAGCAGTTTAAAGAAGAGGAAAAAAATATTTCTTTTTAATTTAAAATTTCTTAGAGACTTGCAGTAATTACTCTATGTTGCTGAAAGTTTCTAAAGAATGTGAAAATGTATATAGAGTCCAAGTATTTTGAAAGCCGATTAGTATATCTTCAATGTTAAGATAACGTCACACTGGCTGTGACAGAGTTCAAGACAAATGAAAGATTTCAAGTCAATATGTGATATATTCAATTTGATCTTTCGGAATTGGTCTCATTTTAACTTCATTGTCCACTGGCAGGCTTAAGTCGCCTTACAAGATAAGAGCCAGACTCATCCTTTTCTTGTTTGGTAAAGTCACATTACAAGATGAGACTCCAGACTCATTCCACACAACAAACTCGTGCCGTTCTGTCCTTGCTAATTAATGTTCATTTCGATTATGGCCAGTCTGCAAACTGTTACCTTGCGCTTCCATATGCTTATCCTCGCAGTTTCCAATGCACAGTTATTCTTCAATGTTTAAAAAAAAAATGGCAGATATTGAATAAGAAGAATCGAGAACCTTTTGGAACTGCATAAAAATTACAATGCCTCGCATACATAGTTTAAAAAGTGTACACATTGAATTTAAAATTTAAACTCAATAATTGTGTTCCATAGAGTTAGTCTGTATATATAATTTTACGATTTGAAAAAGTGCCAGCATTGTATAAGAAAAATCAAGAGGGTTTCTATAAAGTACACTTTAGGCAACAGATGTCACAAAGGTACAGTCAGTATTTAGAACTTACACCAGGTGCACAAACATCAAGCTTTTCAATATAATTATCAAAATCACAAAGTCAGTTGATGAAGACAAAAGCTGTTAATTTAAATCTTGGAAAACTCAACTTCGCTTAACATGACCAAAAGATCTTTTCCCCTCTGCCCAGGAAGGTTTGAACCGTTTCTTTTTTTGTTTTCTTTCCATCTTAAATAGAAAGTCTTTTCAACATTGTTCTATTACATGAAAAATTAATTTTTTAGCTCGTGGACTGTTATTGTTAAGAGATAACTAATAAGGTTGCAAAATAGAAATGGAATGAATGCGCTTGTGTCTACAGTAATTTATGGGCCGGTTGAGCTAGAAATATAATTGCCGCCTCGCTGGCAGCAGTAATATTTATATAATGTATTTTCCTTTAACGATTTACCTTCCACTGAGGGCTGTTCAATAAACATTAGGTTTGTTTCTTTGTTCTTTCAATTAGTCGATCGACGGGACTTGAATCCGCAAAGAAAATCCCCTTATCATGAGGTATTTGCAATGTCTCTCATTTAATTTAGGCAGGAAAGCTTTTAATAGACCGTAATACTTCACTTTACTTTTATTGGCGGCTGGCGATAAATTACTCTTTAAAATAAAATGCATGCACCTAACGACTTTTTATCTTCAAAACATTTCACAGTTTCTATTATCAGTCACAAGAGAATATCGTTTGACAAAATATAGTTATGTACAAACTAAACGTTTTCATTTCTGAATGTATAAGTGCAGGCGTTGAGAGGGAGAGAGTGAGTGAGAGAGAGAGAGAGAGAGAGAGAGAGAGAGAGAGAGAGAGAGAGAGAGAGAGAGAGAAACAGACAGACAGACAGACAGGCAGAGAGAGAGAGAGACAGAGACAGAGTTCATTTCACTCAAGATAAGAAAAGTATGATAGGATTAAGACCAGCTATACTCATTTTATACCTTCATACATACAAATAAAAACAAACCCCGGACTAATTTATTTTCCACCAATACTATAACCCAACGCGGCATCTCGACCCAAACACAAAGCGTGGGTCTAAGGAAGGTTTAGTTTTACTACGTTTTTTAATACAGATTAAAACAGCATAGCTTAGATGCTTAGATGCAGAATTGTCTTCAAAAATGCATTAATGAGTCAATAATGTGCATGGTGAAAGCCTGATTCTCAGAAACCATAATAGAATTCAGGGATAGGGCATCATGGTAGAGAGCCAATACCATATTTAAACAGAACGTTAACAAAATATTGCAATCTTTTGTATTTCATAGAAAAAAAATTATATAATCATTGAGGGGTCGGATTTTAAAATTGAAAAAATCTAGACGAAGGCCATCTCAACGTAATCAAACTACAGTGGAAATACACTGTTTTTATTGTCAGTAAAGGAATTTAAAACTTGCTTATTTTAGTTTCGGATTCCAAAATCAATGTGACAAAAAAAGTGATTTCTAAGTAATGATCAGAGTAATGGATTGAAATGAAGCTCATAAATTCCCTCATGAGAAACTTAAGTCTGCATTAACATTAACTTAAACTCGGTTAAATAAACCTTTAATTTGACTCGTTGATTTATTTGGTTCACTGAGAGGTGACTTCAGACCATCTGATATCTCAACACAAACAGAAACATTACCAGGAAATATTACCAACCATTGGATTATTGATACACCAAGAAACAGATATCCAATATATGTATGAAAAAAACCTAAAAAAAAAAAGCGTACAGCGAAAAAAATTGCATCGATTTGTTCTAGAAAATGAGCATAACAAATTAAAGAGTTGAAATTTTCAGACAAGGGTGATGATAAATGCAGTAACACGTACTCTTTCATCGCATTGGACACATCTTAGTGTGTAGTGAACCATTTCATATTTTTAATCTCAAAGTTTCAGAGCGCGCATGTCATTGTAACGTTCTCCACTACTAAAAACTAAAAACTTTCTGCTGATTATTGCTTGATCCAGCATTTCAACTGAAGATTACGCATACAGCAATTGTTTGATGATAAAAGACTTAGTCTAGTGCACAAAATGAAAGAGGTTCAATTTCTTAAAAATCGGATCTCTTTTTCAATAAGGTCATTGGAGGAACACAAATTCTTAATTGCACGGCTAATTTTATAAAGGAAACGACATTGTGAGAAAACTAAATCTCAAAACTCATCAGTAACCGTTCTCAATGAGGCTGACCAGAATAAATACAAATTTCTTGGGTTTTTTAATTTACTCAGAAAAAATCTTTTTGTTTTCCCAATATATGGAAGAAGGGAAGAAGAGATAGATAGAGAGAGAGAGACACACACACACATAGAATCAAACAGAGACAGAGAGAGAGAGAAAGAGAGAGAGAGAGAAAGAGAGAGAGAGAGAGAAAGAGAGAGAGAGAGAGAAAGAGAGAGACAGAGAGAGAGAGAGAGCAGCTGACATACAAACACAAAGATAAACATAATCAGATTAGGGACTGACAAAGAGATAGACATGTGCGTGACAGCCACCGAGGCTTCCCACTCAGCACAGACTGAGATTAAAAAAATCTTCTTTAGAAATTTAAAACAATGACAAGAAAATCCAAAGACGAGCTACTTTCAAGCAAACTATGCGGTCTTGGTTTCACCCTTTATTCATATCTATCTAACTGTGGAACTTTTCTTTACACTGAATAAAGTTTTAGTTTCTCATAAGATAGGATGCTCGACAGCCATTGCCTTTTGAATTTGATGCAGATTAGATGTGTGTGGGTAAACCCAAATGTTTATCAAGTTATGGGCCAGCTCTTCCTAAGAGAGTAGTGCATATGGCAGACGTTTGCAAATGCTTATTTCCAGCTATAAATCAAAGTGTTGGTACATTGATGGACGCAACGTTTGATACATTGCTGTTGTAACCTACACAATCACAGATACTTTCAGGCTGCCGTTTAGCCTTCAGATAGGAATGGATAGTTGAGATCAGAACCCAAAATCAGATCAGCTGCGCAGGATTCTGATCAGGGACCTCCATATTGTCAATTTAATGCTTACTGAATGAAGTGTGTGGAACACCCAGATCAATCGTAAATATCTCAGATGCGCATTGAAATAAATGGTAACTTTAATCTTATTTTTTCCCTGTTGGGAGATAAGGGTTTAAGAGTCAATGCCATATTTACGCGTTCACAAAATATTGCAATCTTTTGTAAAATTAATAATACACTAAAAAAACACTCAAAAAGCAGAGATTATTTTACTAATCAGTTCTTTATCTAATAACCTAATGTGACTTTAAAAACAGAAGTGTCACAAATCTGTGTTCTATGTTTTTGCAGGGGAGACCTCAACTAACTAAACGCAATGAAAAAACCGACGTCTAAATTACTCTATGTTTTTATGTGGACTTGGAAATCACAGAAAAATTTTCGTCCTTCTAATTTGAACTGAAAATATCGGAAGCGAACTTTTTTTTTTCTTGTTCATAGAATAATGATTACATTTTGATTTTGTGCATGTAGTCTTTTCTATCTCCAGAGAAGTCACATCATGTTAAACTTCTACCGCGACAATCCATAGAAGAGAGGTATGGCAAACAAATTTGAAATGAAAGAATCGGTTATAATGGTATTGCACATTTCGATTCGCATGTGTAAATACAGAAGAAAAAAGAATCATATATGATAGAGCAAAAAAGATTTAGCTGAGCGGTTTAATTAAAAAAAAAAAAAAAATAAAGGGAAAATCTGCATTTTTGCACCACTGAGCGTAACTGATAAAATAAAATGATATGATTCACAAAACTGGCTGCTACAACTTACAAAACAAAGCCAATGCGTGGGTGACCAGTGTCCATTATGCAAGAGCAGCAGCTCACTGGATGATGAAGTCACATCTAGAAAAGAGGACAACTGTTTGAGAAGTGACCATGATAAAATCACAGCTAGAAAACAGTTTGAGAACTGACCAAACTAGCTACAGCTCAATCCTCTTCAAATCCACAATACTGAAACAAGAAACTGACAATCTGCTTAAAAATTGGTTAGGTTCCTTACTCCTACCCAGACCTTTAAAAAAATCAATTGGTGAATCTAATAACAATAATAAGAAGGGCATCTGTTTAGAATCACCATTGTAGCAGCGTGAGGTTAAGTGTGAGTTAGTAAATTGCTCTTAGGGTGTAGAGAGAAAAAAGATTGTCATGCATTACGGAGAAGAAAACGTTGATAAAATGGTGAGATTCACAGATGCACTTTATGTATTTGTGTACATTTTAAATTGCAAGGCTTATTGAGTTGAAAGAAAAATCTTCATAGATCAATATTTTCATTGCTAACATTGATAATTTTTTTTTTTTTTGCAACAAAGCTTAGCAGACATTGAGGGATCAAATTTTAAAATTGAAAAATTCTAGTCGAGTGCCACCTCAAGGCAATCAAGTTACAGTGAATATATATACTGGTTTGATTGTCAGTAAAACAATTTAAAACTTGCTTATTTTAGCTTCAGACTCCAATATTAACATTCTCTTGTGAAAAAAAAGAAGTTCACATTCTTAAAATTTGGTTGTGTTTTCCACTGCAGTCAATTAAGGAACAAATTCATAATTGTACAGCCAATTTCATAAAGAAAAGTCATTCTGAATAAACAGTAGTTCCAATTTCCTCAGCAATGTTGTCAATGTTGTTTGCCAGTATAAATACAAATTTATTGGGGTTTTTATTAATAAAAAAGCTATTTGCTTTTCCAATATGAAAAAAATAAAATGAAAAAGAGAGAGCGTGACAGAGTCGGGGCGAGAGAAAGGGGAAGAGACAGAGAGAGACAGAGACACAGAGAGAGACAGACAGACAGACAGAGAGTAGATACAAAGATAGACAGACATAATCTATTTACAGACTGACAAAGAGACAGACATCCAGATAGACATGTGCAGACAAAAATTGAGAAAAGGAAAAGAGAAAAGCAAGACCAATGATTTGAGAGTCTTCCCACCCATTGTGTAACAGTGTAAGGCTGCAGACAACGGGCAGGAATTTTTGCATGATATCTCACGGTTTTGATAACGCCAGCAATGGGAGATAAGAGTGGATCGACGATCGTTAAATGGAGTGTATAGCATAACGCCAGCAATGGGAGATAAGAGTGGACTGATGATCGACAAAACGGAGTGTATATCATAACGCCAGCAATGGGAGATAAGAGTGGTTTGACGATCGTTAAACGGAGTGTATAGCATAACGCCAGCCAAAACACTTTTTTTTTGTGCTTGCTGAAAAATCACATTTCTTCGACGTTATTGTGCCAATCTATAAAGTTTTTAAAACCGTTTGGTAAAAGAAAACTTTTGATTCATGATTTCAAGGCTGAACAATGTTTTAACAAAACCCGAGATTATTCTACATGAAATTATGAATTCTTAAAATTAAATAAAAATACATTACAACCCTATGATGATTTTTAAAACTAAAAATCATTTTCAACAGTAAATAAAAAAAATGGTTTCAGCAGTGACTATGAACTTTTGAACGTAAAGTAGATATGGTTTACCGTTTTCTGCCTCCAACAGGCAGAACTAAACAGAGATAAACCTCCTTTGAGCGAGACAGAGCTGGGTAGTTTAGCTTACACGACTAGGGCTAAGTAACAGTTTGACTTGAGCTTTGATGGTCAGCCTAGCAGACAATTAACATACAATATATATTGACAGAAAATTTTATTTAGCAATTTCCCTAAATAGCCAGCTTGTCCTCACATTTGGTTCCATGTTTCACATACGTTGCTCCATTCTGCTGATTGATGGACCGTGTTTTGGGGCCAGTGGTGAAAACATGACAGAATCAGCCCAGCATCACCTGAAGGGCTGATTGATGACCGTGTTTTGGGGCCAGTGGTGAAAACATGACAGAATCAGCCCAGCATCACCTGAAGGGAAAAGAAAATAACTTTGAAATCTTTCACATTCTTACTTTTACATTCAGAGCTTGACAGCTCGTCCACTCTTTTTGTAACCATTACTAGTATTTGCTTCCCCTTACGTTGCACAAGGGTCACGAATTAGTATCTTAATGAGAAAACTAGAAGCAGTATATTCATCAGTGACTGTATCCAAACGCACAATGTAACTCAATAAAAAAAAAATTCAGTGATGATGTGTTGGCCATAGTGTTGGCAATTTTTTTTTATTCTTCATAAAATCAACTCATGTGTAGAAAATGTATTCATCTATATACAGAATATAATATTTTTGTTGGGATCACATAAAGCTATGAAAGATTCTTGTCATGACTTAAATCATCCTATGACTGAAGATTTTTTAAGGAAATGGTACCAGTATAAAATTACAAAAGGTAAATTAATTTTAGCGAAAAAAAAAAAAGAATTAAAGTACTTACGTAAAACTAAACTAAAAAGTATTGTACAGCAAGAAAGTCATTGTTTTTTAAGTTAAAATGATGAAGGAAAAAAAAGCTGACAGCTTTGCTTTGGTATTGAGCCCAAATGTCCAAATGGTTTTGTTTATATTGGACATAAAGAGAAGAAAACTGAAAAGAGCAAACCTTTCCACCTTGCTATGTCTTCTGAGCCACATCAATAAATATCTTTGTTGATATTCTTCCTAATCTCCTCTGTGCCTTTTCACAGTTAGATTATATCAATATCTAACAAAGATGGAACCTACGAAAATTATAGAGTTCTTAGTAGATTGCATACAGCATCTGTTGCTTTGATCTACGCCACCCAATTGGAACAATGAGACTTCATACTGGGTGGAGTTGACCAGTGTGCAGATGGCTGGGGGAGTTCTTAAGCCACAAGATCAATATTGTACCTTGCACTCGTTTGTAATGGGGAGAAGTTTAATTGATAACAGAGAAAAAAAAACATAGGCTTAGAGATAAGAAATAAAAAAGGGAAAAGAGAGAGAGAGTGGGGGAAGAGAGACAAAGAGAGAGACAGAGAAAGAGAGAGAGAAAGAGAGACAGAGACAAAGTTAGAGACCAAGTCATAGAAAGAGAGAGAGAGAGAGAGAGAGAGAGAGAGAGAGAGAGAGAGAGAGAGAGAGAGAGAGAGAGAGAGAGAGAGAGAGAGAGAGAGAGAGAGAGAGAGAGAGAGAGAGAGAGGAACGAGTTAAAACTAATGTCAGAGCAACCAATCTATAATAGTTTGAGATGTCATAGCCGCTGCAGGTTTTGTCCAGTATTGAAAGCTGAAGTGCTGTGCCCTGGTCCAGGATCTCTACTGGTGTTTGGTCAGAGATGTTTTTGCTCGAGTTGCTCCTGGTGAAAAATATACCTGAATCAGACATGCAAGTACGAAGGAAAGCCGGGAATAGCGTGGAGTCTACTTAAGTTCACCTCAA
>JAWDGP010005092.1:5000-7500 GCA_033675545.1 Elysia crispata | reverse complement strand
ATTCACCATCACCCACTCGCAATACAGACAGGGACACTCGAAGAACAGATTCACCATCACCCACTCGCCATATAAACAGAGAGACACTCGAAGAACAGATTCACCATCACCCACTCGCAATACAGACAGGGAATCTCGAAGAACAGATTCATCATCACCCACTCGCCATATAAACAGAGAGACACTCGAAGAACAGATTCACCATCACCCACTCGCAATACAGACAGAGGGACTCTCGAAGAACAGATTCACCATCACCCACTCGCCATACAGACAGAGGGACTCTCGAAGAACAGATTCATCATCACCCTTTCGCTATACAGACAGAGGGACATTCAAAGAACAGAGAGATTTACGGTTACCCACTCGCTATACAGACAGAGGGACACTCTAAGAACAGACAGATTCACGGCCACCCACTCACTCTACAGATAGAGGAACACTCGAGGAACAGACGGATTCACCGTCACCGACTCGCTATACAGACAGAGAGACACGCGAAGGATTTCGGCGGCAGTAAACTAAATTATGCGCTTCGTCACACACTAACTTATACGGGTTCAACAGTTTATATATATATATATATATATATATATATATATATATATATATATATATATATATATAAACAGCAAACGTTGGGAACGTGTCGGTGCTGCAGCTCAAGGCGGATCTCTGATGTTTGTTTTCTCTTAATTTGGTTTGGTCAATGTATCAGCATCTGCGTTTGACATCATTGTCGACTTAAAAAAAACAACTCATGGGCAAAAAAGAACGTCGCCCAAGTGAATAATATGTATGATAAATGCATGTACATTATAAGATAAATTATAAACTTTCTTTGGCTGAATATTTTTTTTTATAGCTGTCTTGAAAGTCTTAAATAAGTTAAAAAGAGGAAGAGCAATCCCGAGCACGAGAATAACACGAGTTTAAAAGGATTTTTCTCAACCCTTTAAAAAGGATTGGCTAAACAGAAAAGTTTAAAAGAAGTCGATCCAAAAATTTATAATAAAAAAGAGAGGACGTAGAGTCTTCTTGTAGCTCTCTTGAAAACTGCAATGATTTTACATAATTATAAAGTGCAACAACAACAAAAAATATACAACAGCAATAAAAGTTTCCTTAGGTTTGAAATTTTATTTTGAAAATTATTATCTTTACTTTTCTCCTTTTTCCTCCTCTCTTTCTCTCTCTCCCTCTCTCTCTCTGTATCTCTGTCTCTGTCTCTGTCTCTTTCACTCTCTCTTTCTCTATCGCTCTCTGTCTCTTTCTCTCTATGTCTCTCTGTCTATCTTTGCTCCTCCTCATTCTTTTCTAAAATGTATTTCTGTACCGATAACAAATGACATAATTTGTCAATACATAATAATTGATGGTACTTTTATTCGTAAATGATCGATTTTTTTGGGTCAAGAATTATTTTCTTTTACCTGTCATCAAACTTTTATCAAGCCTTTAGTTGCTACAGTGTTGGAGTAACATCTCTATATTGCAAGCCTTTAGTTAATACAGTGTTCCATCTATACATTGCAAGCCCTCAAGCGATGAGCTAGGAGGTCCTGGTATCAAATAACATACGCGTTATATTGATATACGGATACTCGGTAGGACTTACACTGTGAGGGCAACAGACTTTCACCTGGCCTCTACACCAGAGCAAGACCCTGCTTGTAACAACTCTCTCTCTCTCTCTCTCTCTCTCTCTCTCTCTCTCTCTCTCTCTCTCTCTCTCTCTCTCTCTCTCTCTCTTTCTCTCTCTCTCCTCCACCTGGACCCATCCTCTTTACAGACAAGGTGAGTGTCTAAATGCATGTGGTAACCAGTTGGTTACATGATCCAGGTAGATACTCGCTGACCGCCCAGGGCAGAGTGCAGTTGGATCTCCTAAGATAATGGACTGTTTGCAAACAGAACGTGGACTCGTTAGCGCCAATATGTCAGTCTAGCTTTCGCATTAGTGATAGCAAAGAGAACCCAGAGATGTAGTGAGTCCTATTGCTAAACTTAAGCCAGTATATAATGATAGCTGCGTGGGCTGCAGCAGACAGCGAGATAACGCTGGTACACTTTATTATGGTCCATCGCGAGAGAGCTGGATAATGCTTGTAAACTGTCTATGGTTCATCGCGAGACAGCCGGATAAAGCTGGTACACTTTAATATGGTTCGTCGCGAGACAGCCGGATAATGCTGGTACACTTTATATGGGTCATCGCGAGACAGCTGGATAATCCTGGTACACTGTCTATGGTTCATCGCGAGACAGCCGGATAATGCTGGTACACTTTAATATGGTTCGTGGCGAGACAGCTGGATAAAGCTGTACACTTTATATGGGTCATCGCGAGACAGCTGGATAATCCTGGTACACTGTCTATGGTTCATCGCGAGACAGCCGGATAATGCTGGTAAATTGTCTATGGTTCGTCGCGAGACAGCTGGATAATCCTGGTACACTGTCTATGGTTCGTCGCGAGGTACGAGCCTCTGATGTAAGC
>JAWDGP010005091.1:5000-64407 GCA_033675545.1 Elysia crispata | reverse complement strand
TTTCTTTTACTACTTTTTTTTACATGAGTTCTCGTTAATTTTGCATACACGTATGTAGAAAGTTCATGCGCTTGCTAGGTGATTAACGCGTGTGCCTTTTCTTTCTCCGTTTCCTGGTTTTTCACGTTAACACCTTTTGTCTTTGAGTATCTCTATTACTCTCTTTATTCCTAATATCTTTGTTTCCGACTGACAGTCTGTCTCTCTCTCTCTCTCTCTCTATCACTCTCTGTCTCTGTCTCTGTCTCTGTCTCTCTCTCTCTCTCTCTCTATCACTCTCTGTCTCTGTCTCTGTCTCTGTCTCTGTCTCTCTCTCTGTGTCTCTCTCTCTCTATCACTCTCTGTCTCTGTCTCTGTCTCTGCCTCTCTGTCTCTCTCTCTCTCTTTATTTATCTGTCTATCTATCGGCACTCCTTTGCCTCTTTTCTATCATTATGGATTTTTGTTTCGTTTGTAATAGATGTGTCCATGGTAATCTTTCTCTATAAATATGTGTCGCTATTTTTTTCTTCTATTTCAGATTTTTCTTCTTCTAAACTATTATTCTTTGTGTCTCCCTCTGTCTCTTTTTTACTTTGCCACTCAGTCTACCTCACTGCGTCTCGCTTTTTCTCTCCCTCTCTCTTTCTCTCTCTCTCTCTCTCTCTCTCTCTCTCTCTCTCTCTCTCATCTGTGTGCCTCTACTCTATTTTTTTTATATATTTTTTTTTAAACTTTGTTGTCTCAACTTAATCAGTATATCAATCAGTATTCCTCAGTAACTATGTGTCGTCTTTTCTTCTATCTTACTTTGATATTTCTTCCTCTTTCGTCCCCACTCCGTCTGTTTGTCTGTCTGTCTGTCTGTCGGTCTCTCTCTCTATCTCTCTCTCTTTCTGTCTTTTTCTCTCTCTCTGTCTCTCTGTCTCTGTCTCTGTCTCTCTGTCTCTGTCTCTCTCTCTCTCTCTCTCTCTCTCTCTCTCTCTCTCTCTCGACTAAGAAATGTGATATATAATGTTTATTCCTAGATCTAAGTCTGTATAAAGCTTACTCTTTACCTTTAACTGTGTCTCCTATTTATTTCTTTTTTCTGGTTATTTCTGTTCCACGCTCTCTCAATCTGTCTGTCTTTTTCTGTCTGTCTGTCTGTCTGTCTTTGTCTCTGTCTCCCTCTTTCTCACTCTCTCTTTCTCTCTCTCTCTTTCTATCTGTTACGAATATTTTTTTGTAAACGTTTTGTGCGCATCTAAATCAATATATTATTTCGTCTTCCATTGTAACTGCGTGTCGCTATTACTTCTATTTCATTTTTGTTAATCCTCTTTTGTTTTCTCTCTCTCCTTCACTCACTCTCTCTCCCTCAATCTGTCTCTCTCCCTCTTTCTCCCTGTTCCAAAAAACTTGATATATTTTCTTTAATCCTCTGTCCATGTTTATATATGTATCTCTATACCTGTGTCTCACTAAATCTTTCTTTTTGCGGGTTTTATCCTTTACACGCTCTCTTTCTCTCTCTCTCTCTCTCTCTCTCTCTCTCTCTCTCTCTCTCTCTCTCTCACTCTCTCTCTCTTTCTCTTTCTGTCCTGCAAACACCAACTTCAAGCAATAATATACCAGTACATGAGTGGCATACTTTCTTCAAACGTCTCTTCCAGCAAAACACAACACCCCCACCAATATGCTCAGAAAACATAACCCCTTTGAATATAAATGTAGGACCAGATACGGTACATGTGAACAGGGATATTTCTGAACAAGAAATAAGACAAGCCATTATTTCGGTTAAAACAAACAAATCAGCTGGTTATGACTTAATTCAAAAGTGATGCTTAAAAGTGGCATAGACATAATCGTCCCATTCTTAAAACATGTTTTCCAATACATATTTGACAATGGAATATTCCCTTCCGACTGGAGTAAAAGCATTATTGCACCCATTCATAAGAAGGGAGATGTAGACGATTGCAATAATTACAGACCAATCTCTGTAACATCATTAGTCTCTAAGATCTATACACATATTTTAAATCAAAGACTGACAAAACTCGCCACTTCCCTCGAAATAATACCAGAAGAACATTCAGAAAAAAATATTCCACTGTAGACCATATATTTACTCTTTACGCCATGGTCTTAAAGCAATTCTCTCGAAACAGAAAACTGTACGTGGCATTTATTGATTATAAAAATTGTTTCGACTCCATTAACAGAGATGCACTTCTCAACAGTCTTAAACGTTACGGAGTCTCGGGAAAAATATTTGCGGCCATAAGAGGCATGTATAGTAACGTATCATCAGCTGTGAGAAATAATCACGAAATAACTGATTTCTTTGATTGTCCAGTAGGTTTAAAACAGGGATGCCTCTTAAGCCCGTCGCTGTTCAGTATTTTCATCTCAGAGTTAAGTCGTAACATAAATACAAAAACAAGACCTCAATTTAAATTTGTATATATATCTTTTATAAATATATACAATTGGATCTCTATACACCTTTCTCAAAAACTCTTTACAGATCTGTCTATCCATCTATTTATTTTGCTTACCATCCCTCTCTTTCTCTCTCTGTCTCTGTCTCTATCTCTCTCTCTCTCTTTCTCCCTCTAAAAGCAAAACGTCCTATGAGTATGAGTGTCCGATGCTCTCTGTCAATAACTTTAGGAACAAACAAACTTTATGCATATAAATCAAAGGTCAATTTGCAAACCCTTCTTTGATGGAATGATCCAGGTAAAAATATTTGGTCAAGTTACCTGGAACCTGGTGTAATTCAAATTTATCTTTGAGTAAAAATTCTCAGCCACAATCATAGATTCATGACTGGTTTTCAGAATTTATTTAGTCCACAGCTTCAAAATATTTTCAGAGAATCATACAGAATGCTAGACGAGAACGATATCAGTTTCGTGTTGATGTTTTGCAGACCTTCCTTGTTCATGTAGATTTTATTATTTAACCAACTTCCTACTTAATTTGAACATTAAGCAGTCTCTGAGATAATCATCTTTGTGTTATGATTTTATCACAAAAATTTTAAATTCTCTTTCCCACTCTAGGTTCTCTATCTCACTAATTTTCCCCATCTCTTTTCTCTCACTTTCGATATATATATATATTTTTTATCTTTCTGTATTGGTCTATGAAAAATATCTTTCTGTCCTTTTCTAAATCAATATACGCAGCCTTCCTCTGTAATTGCTTGTCGCTATTTCTTCCATCTCTATCTGGCTCTTCCTCATTAAATACCCCACACACACACACACTCTCTCTCTCTCTGTCCCTCTCTCTCTCTCTTTCCCTCTCACTCTCTCACACAAACTTACTTTCTATCATTACAGCCCCTCTTTTTTATTTATAAATATTTTATATCTTTACGTCTGTTTCTATTTCAGCCTAATAATACATCTTACTCTGTAAGTGTGTATCGCTATTTCTACCTATTTTCTGGTTCTTCCTTTTCCAAAGTCTGTCTCTTTCTCTCCTCTTCTCTATCTTTATTTCTCTCTCTCTGTCTATCCCTATATCCGTCTACCTATCTCTATATCTATCTTTCTTTTCTGTGCCTCTATCTTGTCATATTCGAATGTTTTTTTTTTATTTATTTTTATTAGATGTGTTCATGGCAGTTAATTAGTCTTTCGTACTTTTTAACTATTTGTGCCTCTTTCTTTCTTCTATTTCTGATTCTTCATCTTCCACCCTATCTCTCCTTCTGTTTCCCTCTGTTTCATCTTTTTGATCCTCTCTCTAATTCACTCCAATATGCTTTCTCTCCCTCTCTCTCTCTCTCTCTCTCTCTCTCTCTCTCTCTCTCTCTTTCTGTCTCTCTGTCTCTCTGTCTCTCTCTCTCTTTCTTTCTCTCTCTTTCTGTTCATGATCTGACCTTATTATAAATATTAATAAATATATCTTTTCTTTTGTTACATGTTTATTCTATCTCTAATTCTTTATTGAACACGCGTCAATGTACACGCTCTGTCTATACCTGTGACTGTTCTTTCTTTTTTTTAAACCACTGATCTCTGCTGATGTTTCCAACCTATGCGGAAAGTAGTCGTTTTCATCTTTCTTGTCTTTCAATCAATATTTATCAGCGATCCTTTACCGTTGCAACCTATTTGTCACCAGTTTCCTTGCTTTACATTACCGCCCAAATTGGAAGCCTGTTTTTCTCGCGAATCCTTACATGGAGCCCATCTGTTATATGTTTATAAATTCTACTATGTTGGATGTCTTTCGAACATCGCTTTTTATTAGCATTATCATCAGTCGCTTTTTATTTTTCTATGCGTAGACAAACAATGTATTTTTTCTCCATGATTGTGTCTCTGATTTTTCTCTTTTTTAACATGTGGATTCTTCCGTAAAAATTAAAAAAATTAAGGTCCATTACGGGCGAATCAATGATCCTAAGAAATGAATATTCTTATACCTTTTCCTATTACCACCCCAGTGACTACAACTGGCGCACATAATAACGAACCACTATGCTCGAACAGTTTATTGGCTATTGTATATTAACATGATTTCTACTCAGAAAGAAGAAGAAAAAGAAGAAGAAGAAGAAGAAGAAGAAGAAGAAGAAGAAGAAGAAGAAGAAGAAGAAGAAGAAGAAGAAGAAGAAGAAGAAGAAGAAGAAGAAGAAGAAGAAGAAGAAGAAGAAGAAGAAGAAGAAGAAAAAGAAGAAGAAGAAGAAGAAGAAGAAGAAGAAGAAGAAGAAGAAGAAGAAGAAGAAGAAGAAGAAGAAGAAGAAGAAGAAGAAGAAGAAGAAGAAGAAGAAGAAGAAGAAGAAGAAGAAGAAGAAGAAGAAGAAGAAGAAGAAGAAGAAGAAGAAGAAGAAGAAGAAGAAGAAGAAGAAGAAGAAGAAGAAGAAGAAGAAGAAGAAGAAGAAGAAGAAGAAGAAGAAGAAGAAGAAGAAGAAGAAGAAGAAGAAGAAGAAGAAGAAGAAGAAGAAGAAGAAGAAGAAGAAGAAGAAGAAGAAGAAGAAGAAGAAGAAGAAGAAGAAGAAGAAGAAGAAGAAGAAGAAGAAGAAGAAGAAGAAGAAGAAGAAGAAGAAGAAGAAGAAGAAGAAGAAGAAGAAGAAGAAGAAGAAGAAGAAGAAGAAGAAGAAGAAGAAGAAGAAGAAGAAGAAGAAGAAGAAGAAGAAGAAGAAGAAGAAGAAGAAGAAGAAGAAGAAGAAGAAGAAGAAGAAGAAGAAGAAGAAGAAGAAGAAGAAGAAGAAGAAGAAGAAGAAGAAGAAGAAGAAGAAGAAGAAGAAGAAGAAGAAGAAGAAGAGGAAGAAAAAGAAGAAATATCCGCTGTTAGTTTTATAACTCTAGAAGGAAGTTGCCTACTTTATAACGGCAATCATTGTTACTTCATTTTTGGGTCTGATTTTTGTCCTGCCTAAGTATTTCATTTTTTTTTCTTTAGGTAAATATAACCGCGCCTTTTTCTAAGAAGGCCTTATGATAAGCAACACATTTTAAAATTCATTTCATTTTATTTTATATTTCTTACTGGTTTAAGTCAAAGAGTCAATAAAGATGCAAAAGTAAAAATATAATATCTAATTTATCGAACAACTTCGACAATAATAGATTACAATTATCTCAGTGAATGCATAGTAACCTCAAATTTTTCCCTTAACTCGATAAGCCTATCTATTTTTTGTAGCTTGCTAAAATTAGCTAATATCACTCTCAATCGCCTCTCATGATTTGCCAAATGGGAATTAAAGGATGCTATTCTAGAATATCTGTTAGAACCAGATGAAACTCCCGCTGTTATGAAATAAATGTTTTTGATTTTATTTAGGTTTTCTTATAAAATATTTAACTGAACTGCACATTGGAAAAGTGCTTCATAAGAAAATATATTTTTATGTAATAAAGTCTGCGATCATTGAAAAAAGTATGTGGCAACACGAAGAAAAAAACAGAACTTTATCGGAATCATTTGACTCCTTCATATGAAACAATACCATTAAGCTTTATGGTGGTGAAACAGGTTTTATCTTTCCGCATTCCATAGAGAGTTATAGTTGTTTAAAGAAATAATATCAAATTATTGATAGTTTCTTTTTGTTATTTCTTTTAATGTATATATATATATATATATATATATATATATATATATATATACAAGCAGGTCCATACAGAGCGTTAGGTATCTTTATCGTCAAATGTGTCTATTAGTTTTGCGCATGAAATATTTGAAAATAAATATTTTACGGGAATATCTGAATCGCATAATAAAAATAAGTGGCAAATCTGGATGCGCCAAAAAATCGGCATCAATAAAATTTCTGAAGAACGTCGGACATGTTGATGCTTTCCAATCAGATCTAGATGTAGTCTAAAAAAAGGAAGATGAATAAATCGGAATCAAAAGAAGTGTCCTAGGTTTAAATAAAAAACTAAAAAACTAAAACTATAATCTGTTTTTTTTTTAATTAGGCTCCATTAGACATAGAAACGTCGTTGAGTAAGACAATGAATATGTTAGTGATTCTCCATGCAGCATCAATTACTTATATTTTTCTCATTTTGGACTTCCAACTTTGTATCAGTTTACAAGGTAAAATAACATTAAATTGAAATTACACAAATAAAGAGATAAAATCTAAAACATAACCATGGATCTAGGTGCTATAAAACAATTAGCTGAAGATCTTAATTATGAAGGTCAAGACTTACGTAACTTTGTTGATAAACAGATACGGTTGTATGAAGATGAACTAAATAGATCTAGCGAAAAAGATGAAAGAGAAGAGAGAATGAAAAAAAGAAAACTAGATCTAAGAGAAAGAGAATTGCAGGCTAGAGAAAAAGAAAGAAAACATGAGATAAAACTGAAAGAATTAGAATTAAAAATGAAAGGCAATAAAAATGAGAGTAATGGTGAGGAGACTAAACAAGGAAAAGTGAATAGCTTTACAAGGATTCCTAAACTGCCTAACTTTAACCCTGAACATGATGATTTGCCAGCATATATGTCTAGGTTTGAATTGACAGCATCTTAGAATAGGTGGAATGAAGAGGAGAAATTTATAGGACTGCCAAATTTGTTGACGGGAGAATGTTTACAGGTGTTGCATAATTTGCAAGATAAATCATATAATGCTTTAAAAGATGCTTTGTTTAAAAGGTACAAATACACAGAAGAAGGTTTCCATGAGAGATTTAGGAAGACTTGCCCTAAAGAAGGAGAGGATTTTAGCAATTATGTGAATAGACTTGTATTAGGAAGAGATAGATGGTTTGAGAGTGCTGGTGTAAAGAAAGATGACTATAAAGGCTTAGCTGACCTAGTTTTAAAAGAACAAATGTATGAGTCGTGTAGCGCTGAACTTGTTACATTTTTGAAGGAGCGTAACATTAAGACAACTAACGATATTGCAAGTCTAGCTGAACAATTTCAAACAGCACATCCTAATGCTAAACCATCAAAACAACCTAGCTTATGTGCTATGTCAACTAAATTTCAAGAAAGGCAAAGTAGAACTATGGATAGAGAGCAGGACAGAACTAGATACGCCAGTGCCCCAAATTGTTTTGGAAGAAAACAATATAGCAACATCAGACAACCATTTAGGCCTAGATCTAACGTGTCACAGTCAAATTTTAACCATAGACCTAGAACATCTAACCAGTATGGCAATGTGCGGCCTCAGTTCCAACATAATTTCTATAAGCCAAAACAGCAGGATTCACGAACACTAAATCAGGTTAGACAGCAATTCGGTCCTAGAAATAATAATAATAAGAAAGCACACTTGAGCTCATCATTGTCAGGTGATAAAAGCAATATTCCTTTATTCAAGGGTCTAATAAATAATATAGAATGTTGAGTCATGAGACACAAAGGTTGTTCTATGTCAGCAGCTTCTGCTACTAAAGTTCTACAATCACAAATGACTAATGAAAAAGTAGAGTGTACACTAATAAATGGTCAGACCATTACACAACCCACAGCAATAGTAGATGTTGTTACACCTTTCTATGAAGGAAGAATAGAAGTACTTTTATTTACAAATTGCATTGCAGATTTGATTTTAGGGAATGATATAGACCCTTACACACATATTAAGATACAAGGTCTAAGAAATGACAAACATGATGATAACTCAAATATAGTTATTTGAAGCATATAACAGCTCCAGTGACAACAAGATCACAAACTGCAAAAACAAAAGAAAAAGATAAATCTAATATTAAAAATAGTGAAAAAAAAAACTACAAATAAAACTAACTCTATCAATAAGGATGATAACAATAGATCAAAATCTAACGCCAATAGTCAAGAAAAATCACATATCTTTGGAAGATTTTCTAAAGAAGCTTTCAAACAAGCTCAGGAGCAAGACAAAACTTTATCTAAATTAAAATATCTTGCTTGTGCTGGAATGTCTGGATATGCATATGAAGATAGACTATTGATCAGAAGATTTGAAAACAAAATTGATAATCAAATTAGTATTATTGTTCCTTCTTGCTTAAGAATGGAAGTCTTGAAATTAGCTCATGATTCTGTATTTGCCGGACATCTTGGCATAGCAGCGACCAAGAAATCTTTACTAAATAGATTTACATGGCCTGGCGTCACAAAAGACATTGCTAACTATGTCAAATCATGTGAAATATGCCAGAAACACGCTAAAAAGAAACCTAAAATACCTTTGGGAAAGATGGAAGTTATCACAAAACTGTTTGAAAATGTAGCTATAGACCTTGTAGGTCCACTACCTAAAACAAAAAAGGCAAATCTTACAAAGTGACTTTGGTAGATTTTTCTACAAGATGGCCTGAAGCAATAACACTAAAAAGAACCAAAACTGAAAATGTTGCAGAAGCACTATTCGACATCTTTTCAAGGCTAGGAATACCAAAAGTAGTTCTATCGGATAATGGCAGACAACTTATTTCGGATTCGATGCAAGAAACTATGAAAATGTTAGGCGTTGAACAGAAACTCTCCGCACCTTTACACCCCCAATCACATGGACTAGTTGAGAGATGTAACCAAACGATACAAAAGACTTTAGTCAAGCTATCTGAAGAAAACCCTTTAGATTGGGATATACTGCTAAACCCTACTCTTTTTTCCCTGAGGCAAATGCCTAACACATCATCAGGTTTTCCCCCTTTTGAAATAATGTATGGTAGAAAAGTCAGAGGTCCTATAGATGTTTTGGCTGACTCTTGTTCTAATCATAATGAAGAAAATGATGAATTGATACATGCATATTCCTATGTACAAAAACTTAAAGGAATTATAAAAAAAATCAATCAAGATAGCTTCACAAGCTGTGAAAATGAGTAGCCAAGAACAAAAAGATTATGCCGATCAACAGAGTCAATACAGATCATTTAAAAAAGGTCAAAAAGTAATGATTTTACTTCCTAAAAACAATAGTAAAATATACCATAACTACCAGGGACCATTCCAAATTATTAATAAAAAAGGTGACAACTATTTCTTTAAAATAAATGACAGTATCAGATGTTACCACGCCAACTTGTTAAAAACATGGTATGATAGAAAACCATCAGACAATACTATCAAATTAGCTACATTAGCTTTTATACCCATGTCTAAAGAAGAAGAAATAGAAGAGAAAGAAGAAAATATTGAATATCTCATAAATAAATCAACACAAAGTTTCAAAGATATAGAGTTAGATGAAAATCTTACACCTATACAAAAAGCAGATATAAGAGACATTTTGTCTAAATTTCAGAACACACTAACAGATATACCAGGCAGAACTAATGTTTGGAACATGATATCAGACTCACTGGTACAAAACTTTTCAAAGTACACCAATATCCTACTCCCTTCAGAGCCAAAGACGCAAGTGAGAAAGAAATTGAAACTATGCTAGAACAAGATATTATTAGACCTTCTAGTAGTCCATATTGTGGCCCTATTACAGTTGTAGCGAAACCTGATGGAAGTATTCGTTTATGCATTGACTTTAGAAAATTGAATTCTGTTACTATATTTGATAACGAACCCATCCCACAAATGGATGAAATGGTAACCAGAATCACTAAGGCAAAATATTTCACAAAACTTGATCTAACTAAAGGATATTGGCAAATTCCTTTGAAAGAAAATTGTAAACAATATACTGCTTTTCAAACATCACTAGGATTAATGGAATTTAACTACCTACCTTTTGGACTATCAACTGCAGCTCCAACCTTTCAGAGAGCAATGAACAAAGTGCTAGGACATTCGTGGCAAACTATTTTGATGATGTATTAATTTTCAGTGAAACATGGAGTGATCATTTGAAACATATAAGAGAGACTTTAGAAACACTGAGGAAAGCAAACCTTATAGTAAAACCATCCAAATGTCATATAGGATTCAGAACAATCAACTTTTTAGGACATATAGTAGGCAAAGGAAACATTAAGCCAGACCCAGTGAAAACAGAGAAAATCCTTAACCTAACAAGACCCAAAACAAAAAAAAAGATGTCAGAAAAATTTGTGGCTTAATAAACTACTACAGGAAATTCATTCCTTTCTTTTCTCACAAAATTGCTCCTTTAACTTCACTACTTAAAAAAGAGAACCCAAATCAAATTATCTGGAATGAAGATTGTGAAAAGCTTTTGAGGAAATAAAACATGTATTAGCTTCTGATCCCATTTTAGCTATACCTGATCTTAATAAAGAATTCATTGTTAGAGCCGACGCTTCTAGCAAAGCTATTGGTGCAGTGCTACTTCAGAAACACAATAACATCCTAAAACCTTGCTATTATATTTCCAGGAAATTGTTAGAAAGAGAATGCAATTACCCAATTATAGAAAAAGAATGCCTTGCTATTGTTTTCGCTTTACATCAATTCTCCAAATATCTTCTAATGAATCCTTTCATTATCCAATCAGATCATAAACCATTAACTTTTTTAAAAATGAATAGAACAAAGAACGCAAGATTGCTCCGTTATGCATTATCTCTGCAGCCTTTTGCTGTTAAAGTTGAACCCATTAAGGGAACAGAAAACTGCATTAGCGATGTTCTGAGCAGATTCTAATGCCTTTGATCCTAAAAAAAAATATACAATAAAGGTGTAGTTTTTCCGGGTGTGTGGGGAAGAAATGTCACATTGTTTATCATTTAAATCAACAAATGCTTAAAAGAATGTTCTTTTCTCCATCACGTTTGTCTTTGCCTGGGTGAACCGCCGGTGCAGCTCTGTGACCAGTACTACTCGTCTCACACTAGGGATCTTGCACAGATGGATGCTTCGCTCACTGCTGTGTTGAACGACCCACAAGGCTTCATAAATATAATTTGGGAACCTATGAACTGCTATATGTATATCCACTATTTGATTTGATACTATTAGAATAAAATTAAATCGAAATTGTGTAATTTCGTAGGGGGGTGTGAGTGAAGTTCACGGGCAATGAAAGACTGGAAGGCTTAGAGGGAAGGCAAGAGTGTGTGAAGGTAGGCAAGCTTAGCCTTAGAACTATAAAAGCTAGCGAACACAAGGGTTCGTCCTCTTTTTGCATTACATTTTTTATGAAAGAAGACTGTCAGGAGATTTGGCATCTTTATAAATAAGTCGGGAGATGAAAAATTTATTACCCAAAAAAACCGAAAAGAAAAAAAAAATTAGATTAAAAACAAATCTCCTAATTTCATTGTATGAAAATATTGCAATAATTGGCATAAGGAAGAGGCAGTTTGTCACGCCAATTCCATATCCTAAGTGGAGGAAAAAAAAAAGAAATATTATCACCCAAATATATTGATTTCAATGGTAATAAGAATACCACTCACAATAAATGTGATATAGAGAAATAGAAATAGTTTTATACTTATACTGAAAAGAAATAAAAAATCAACCACCTGAACTGATTTTGTTGAGACAAGAAATTATATTCTGTGAACAAGACAATTTTATAAAATCAATGAAGTGAACTTCAAGACAACTTTATAAAACAAATAAAGTCAAGTCATCAAAAGAATATTAAAACAGAGTAACAGATACAGAGCAGGGAGATAGGATACTCAAGAACAGACAAGAACTGGTGTGTGTGTGGAAGAAGACATGGAATGTGAAATGTAATAATATAGATTATATAGTAATAAAATAGCATGGAATAATTTACAGTTTTTCTTCATAAATATATTTATTAAGTTAGAGTAATTTCTTAAACTTATTGTTTTGTTTTGTTTTAAGTAGAAGAATTGAATTCATTAGAATAAAATATTAGAAATCTAAAATATTGTTGGATTTTTATTTTGTCATTTAACTACATGTATATGTTTGTGAAGCTATAATTAAAAGTTTATTATAGATTAAGATTTAAATCTTAAGTATAAATAATTATTTTAAGAAAACTTATTTTCTAAATTAGATAAAATTTAGATATCCTTATTCATTATTATATAGAGGATGCATTAGCTAGAGAGTATTTATTTTACATATATATATATATATATATATATATATATATATATATATTTATATTTAAGAGAGAAAGGGGGGACAGACAGACATACAGACATAGATGTAGGAGGACGAGGTAACGGTGAGAGATATTGATGGAGACAATGTGTGAAAGAGGAAAACGTTGAAGAGAAAAAAGAAAAAGCACACGAGTTAATCATTTCCCAAGCCTAGAACTCTTAAAAACTTTCGTAGAAAAATGAACGACAACTCAAGATATAAAGAAGATAGACGGACAGGTGGAGATAGAGAAAGGGAAAAGATAGATAGAGAGAGAGAGAAAGAGAGAGAGAGAGAGAGAGAGAGAGAGAGAGAGAGATAAAAACATTGGTAGAGCGTGTAAGAGAAATAACTCTAAAAGAAATTAAGGGAATTATGAAACACGTTTAAAGAAAGGGTAAGCTCTATACCGACAAAGATAAAGACATAAAGAAAATTTCCAAATCTTTATAGGACAGATGTAGAGAAAGAGAGAAGCGAGAGAGAGAGAGCGAGGATGAAATGGAGAGAGAGAGAGGGAGAGAGAGAGAGAGAAGAAGAGATGGAAAGAGGTCGAACCGAAAAAGACAGAAAGAAAATTAATAGTCCCACTGGGTAATATAGAAATAGTGAATTATAAACCAAAATAGACAGAGACAGAGAGAAAATGGAAGATGAGAGAGAGATAACGTACTGAGAGTTAAAAAGTGGAATAAAGAAAGAAAGAAGGTTGCTAAGGTATAAAGAAAGAGTGAAATATATACACACAAAATGATAGATCATGAGAGAGAGAGAGAGTGACAGAGACAGAGAGATAGAGAGAGAGGGAAAGAGAGGAACAGGGACAGACTGAGTTACACACGAATAGTTATAAACTGACATAAACTGATACTGACTTACACAGATACAGTAAGATAGAAAACTGTATTGAAAATGAGAAAATAGATGTGAAGAAAAAAAATTGTGAGATAGAGAAACTAAGAGTGCGGGAGAGAGACGCACAAAAATACAAAGAAAGAGAGAGTAAGAGAGATAGAGTTACAGGGAGACAGCTAGTGTGAAGGATGAGACCCAGGAAAAATGGAAAGAAATAGCCTCAAGAATTAATCACTCAGTAAGGGCATAAACTCTACCAAATTCGTGAAGGCCTTATATTAAGAAGAAAGCAACTGTTGAAATGCAGAATGAACGACAACTCATGTATAAAAATTATGAGAAGAAAAAACATGCAAATTCCGCCTTTTTCGCTCGCCTGCGTCGTAAATTGTATTAATTGTATTAATTTTTTAAATTAAGAAAATAAATGCACAAAACTCTTTTAAATCAAGTAGAAAAACTATCAAACAAGCTTAATATAATGAATTCAATCATGATTTTATACAAAGTTAATAAACTGTTCGTGCAAAGTGAACCGTTTTATATAAACCAGTTGTAGCAGTTTGGGTGGGGAATAAAGGTATGCAAATTTTCTATTTTGTTGTTCAACTACACTCACCTTAAGGACTCAATATATAGCAATGAAAAAAAAGCAGACACAAAAGTCATAATCATAGAGATTCAAACACGATCATGTCGGCCCATGCATACTAAAATATAAGACAAGCAATGAATTAATAAAACGCTGATGAGAAAGAAATTAAAGAAATAGCCACACACGGTTTGAAAGGAACACGGATTAATTTACTGATTTTGATGTAGACACAAGGTTTACAAAAAAAAAATAAATAATAGAGAGAGAAGAGGCACACAAGAGGAAAAGCGAGCGAGCGAGAGAGAGAGAGACAGAGAGAGATAGAGAGAGACAGACAGACAGAAAGAGAGCTCGGAAGGGAAGAAACAAAATAGGAACAAATACGGTAACAAAGGTATAGAGAAAAGGTGGGCTTGATACAAACATAGACAGAGGCATAACAAAAAATATTTATCAAAATTCATAGATCAGAGGTAGAGAGAGGGAGAGAGAGAGAGAGAGAGACATAGAGAGAAAGAGAAAGAGACAGAGACAGACAGAGGCAGACAGAAAGATAGTCAGAGGGAGTGAGGACGAAAGAGGAAGAAAAATAAGAATTAGATAGAAGAAAAGACGACACATAGTTACACAGGAAGACAGATTAATATACTGATTAAGATAAAAGATAGAGAGAGATAGAGCCAAAAAGGCAAAGAGCGAGTGACAGAGAGAGAGAGAGAGATAAAGATAAAACATTGATAGAGCCTGTAAGAGAAATAACCCGAGGGGGGTAAAAGAATTATGACAGGTACAAGAAAGAGTAAGCTTTATACAGACAAAGATATAGGCATAAAGAAAATTTTCAAAAGATGGTAGAACAGATGAAAAGAAAGAAAGAAAGAAAGAGGGAGAGAGAGAGACAGAGAGAGACAGACAGACAGAGAGAAACAGAGACAGAGAGAGAGAGAGAGAGAGAGAGAGAGAGAGAGAGAGAGAGAGAGAGAGAGAGAGAAGAAGAGATCGGAAGAGGACGAACCAAAAAAAAAAAAAACAAAAACAGAAAGAAATTGTCACACTGGATAAGATAAAAATAGTGAATAATAGAGTAAAATAGACAAAGACAAAAAGGAAAAGAAAAATGTATCAAGTGAGAGTGTCCTGGCACAGTGTTTCGTATTATGTAGGCCAGTTGTAGCCACCAGGGACGGTGGGGGGAAAAGAGGCTAAAAGTGTCAATGAGTTGGGCCCATTGATACCCACCCCATAGACCCCCAATCCTCCACTGAAGCACCTACATGCTGTTACAAGAGAAACTGGGGACACAATATGCAGGCCGATGCATCAGAAAATGAAAGACGAGCGATGAAAATAAGGCCCACTAAAAACAAAACCCACCAATAACCCAAGTAAGAATGAAACAATATAACAGATGGGTTCTATGAAAGGTTTTGCGAGAAAAACTTGCTTCCAATTAGAGCTGTAATGTAAAGCAAGGAAACTGGTGACAATAAAGATGTAACGGTAAAGGATCCCCGGTAAATTTTAATTCAAAGATAAGAAAGATGAAAACGTCTTATTTCGATAGAGGTTAGAAAACCACAGAAATACAGAAACATCAACAGAGAACAGTGGTTTAAAAAATGGAAGACCAGTCATAGGCATAGAGAGAGCGTGTACATTGAAGAACTAGACATAGAAATAACATGTAAAAAAAGGAAAGATACATTTAGAGAAATTTATAATAAGGTCAGAATCATTAACAGAAAGGGAGAGAGAAAGAGATAGAGAGAGAGAACGAAAGAGAGAGAGAGAGAGAGAGAGAGAGAGGCAAACAGACAGCAGACAGAGAGACAGACAAAAAGAGACGGAGTGAGAGAGATAGAGAGAGAGGCAAACAGACAGCAGACAAAGAGACAGACAAAAAGAGACGGAGTGAGAGAGATAGAGAGAGAGGCAAACAGACAGCAGACAAAGAGACAGATAAAAAGAGACGGAGAGAGAGAAAGAGAGAGAGAGAGAGGAGAGAGAGGAGAGAGAGAGGCAAACAGACAGCAGACAGAGAGAGACAGACAAAAAGAGACGGAGAGAGAGATAGAGAGAGAGGCAAACAGACAGCAGACAAAGAGACAGACAAAAAGAAACGGAGTGAGAGAGATAGAGAGAGAGGCAAACAGACAGCAGACAAAGAGACAGACAAAAAGAGACGGAGAGAGAGAAAGAGAGAGAGAGAGGAGAGAGAGGAGAGAGAGAGAAAGCGAATAGGAGTGAATTTAGAGAGAAAATCAAAAAGATGAAGCAGTAGGCCAATCAGAAATAGAGGGGAAATAGGGCGACACATAGTTGAAAGGTGAGAAATATTAATGTACTGCCATGGACACATCTAATCAAAATGATACAAACAAAAATTGTAAATTAAAAAATAGAGGCAGAGAGGGGAAAAAAAATATATATATATATACATACAGAGAGAGAGTGATATAGAGAGAGAGAGAGAGAGAGAGAGAGAGAGAGAGAGAGAGAGAGAGAGAGAGAGATGGCGTGGAATGTTAATAAACCGGAAAAAGCTTCGCAAAGAAAAGAAAAAAGAAAGAGCGAAGGTGCAAGCGAGAGAGAGAAACAGAGAGAGAGAGAGAGAGGAAGTGAGAGAGAGAGAGAGTGAGACAGAGAAAGAGACAGACAGACAGGCAGACATACAGACAGACAGTAGACAGAGAGAAAGAGAAAGAGAGACCGACAGAGAGGGCGAGCGTATTAAGGGAAATAAAGTGAAAAAGGAAGAAATACGGTCGCTCGGTTATAAAGAAAGAGTAAACTATTTACAGTCGAATTGAGAGATCATAAAAGAGAGAGAGAGAGAGAGAGAGAGAGAGAGAGAGAGAGAGAGAGAGAGAGAGAGAGAGAGGAAAAAAAATATTGAAAGGGCGTGGAATGGAAATAACCACTAGCATTCCACTATATATCATGACAGAGAAATAGGTTTTTATTTATTTGATATTCGGTAAGAAGTGCAGTTTGTAGTTACATTCCACGGGGTTTCCCCTTTTTCAAATAGATATTAAACAAAAACTGTAAGAAAATGCGTCGCAAGTAAACCGCATGAAGAAAGTGTGTCACTGTTTACTTAGCATGAATCAGGAGCGGTTGAACTTTGCCTGGCAAGGCAACTTCGCCAGGAACTGGCTCCAAGCCCTAACGGTGTTAAGGCCCGTAAAACGGTCAAGGTCCACATACTATGACGGCCCGTGCCTGTCGTCATTTATGCTTTGGGTCTGATGTGGCTCCTCCCATACAACACCGGGATACACACTTGTGTGCATCACTTTGGTGATTGGATGCTGGCAGGGAAGTTTTGTCGTGGGTCGTGTGAGAAGCACAACCTGCTCAGAGGTACCGGCGAATTGGGTAGTTCGTCGATGTGACTGGCACGTCATATCTGCTTTTCAGTACTAAAATCGTGATAGCCTCTGCCTCGATGAGACTGTAAGTAAACATCGACACATAAGGAAAATATTTTGTAATACACTGATATACACAGAGACATAAAGGCAAAGTTTATCGGATAGATAGATAAGGAGAGGGTGAGAGAAAGAGAGAAAGAGGGGGAGGGGAGGGAAGAGGGAGAAAAGAAATGACAGAGAGCGCATGAGAAAGAGAGATTGAGAGAGGTAAGTAAAAAGAATGAGGTATATACAGACATACACAGAGGCATTAGAAAAAATGATCTCAAACATAATTTTATTCAAAGACATTAAACTGTACGGGCAAGGTAATTCGTATTATGTACACCATTTTTAGCCATTTGGATGGTGGGTAAGGAAGAAATTGTAAATAATAGCCTGAAAGAGACAGAGAAGGAAAGAACGTATCGGAAATGAGAGAGAGAGACACACACACACACAGAAAGACAGACAGACAGACAGAGGGAGCGAGATAGTTAAAGAAATAAGAGTAAAAAGAAAAAAAAGATAAAGAAGAAGAAGAAGAAGAAGAAGAAGAAGAAGAAGAAGAAGAAGAAGAAGAAGAAGAAGAAGAAGAAGAAGAAGAAGAAGAAGAAGAAGAAGAAGAAGAAGAATAAGAAGAAGAAGAAGAAAAAGAAGAAAAAGAGAAGAAGAAGAAGAAGAAGAAGAAGAAGAAGAAGAAGAAGAGGAGGAGAAGAAGAAGAAGAAGAAGAAGAAGAAGAAGAAGAAGAAGAAGAAGAAGAAGAAGAAGAAGAAGAAGAAGAAGAAGAAGAAGAAGAAGAAGAAGAAGAAGAAGAAGAAGAAGAAGAAGAAGAAGAAGAAGAAGAAGAAGAAGAAGAAGAAGAAGAAGAAGAAGAAGAAGAAGAAGAAGAAGAAGAAGAAGAAGAAGAAGAAGAAGAAGAAGAAGAAGAAGAAGAAGAAGAAGAAGAAGAAGAAGAAGAAGAAGAAGAAGAAGAAGAAGAAGAAGAAGAAGAAGAAGAAGAAGAAGAAGAAGAAGAAGAAGAAGAAGAAGAAGAAGAAGAAGAAGAAGAAGAAGAAGAAGAAGCAGGAGGAGGAGGACGAGGACGAAGACGAGTACGAGGAGAAGGAAGAAGAGGAGCAGGAGCAGGAGGAGGAGGACGAGGAGGATTAGGAGGACGAAGAGGAGGAGGAGCAGAAGAGGAAGAAGAAGAAGAAGAAGAAGAAGAAGAAGAAGAAGAAGAAGAAGAAGAAGAAGAAGAAGAAGAAGAAGAAGAAGAAGAAGAAGAAGAAGAAGAAGAAGAAGAAGAAGAAGAAGAAGAAGAAGAAGAAGAAGAAGAAGAAGACGAAGACGAAGAAGACGAAGAAGAAGAAGAAGAAGAAGAAGAAGAAGAAGAAGAACTAACTCTGCCTGTCTCTCTGTCTCACTCTCTCTCTCTCTCTCTCTCTCTCTCTCTCTCTCTCTCTCTCTCTCTCTCTCTCTTTCTCGATATGGGTGCCGCATCGCGGTACAGGTTCGATCCCTGTTCATTCCATCTGTTCTTATATTTTCACTTCTTTCGTCTTATTTGTCGGTCTCGAGCTAGATCTAGGTTTGTGGTTGATTTTTCTATTCTACTTATTTCATTATTTTCAGTCACTTGCTTCTTTAGATCCTTAGATGTAGCTTCGTCTGTCTCAGCTTTTAACGTCGTTTGACTGCTTAATCTATTTCTATATTCCTTTATGCTTTTTAGTCAAACTTGCATCTTTCTAGGATGCGTTAGAGGCTAGTTTGTTTATGTCCATTAAAAATGTGGACTTGATCGTTCTCAACGATTCCACTTCTTAGTCTATTCAAGCCAGCGTGAAAGTCACTGTCCCTGAGGCATCTATTTTTGTCGATGCGGATAGCTCAGTGGTTAAGTGCCTGGTCTTGTCTCGGCAAGGCGATGGGTGCCGTATCGAGGCGCAGGTTCGATCCCTGTTCATTCCATCTGTTGTAATGTTTTCACGTCTTTCGTTTCATTTGTCGGTTTCGAGCTAGATCTAGGTTTGTGGTTTTATTTTTCTATACTACTTCTCTCTTTCCCTGTCTCTCTCTCTCTTTCGCTTTCTCCTTTGACTTATCGCGTTTGCTTTTATTTTATATTATAACTTTTTTACAATCCCTTGGTTTAAGATATCATATGGCATGATAATGCAAATTAACGACATGCGTTAAAGTCAGATCATTGCATCGCAGTCTTTAAAATCCTCAACTGATAGCTGTGTGTGCATACTTTATAATAGCTTAAATGTTTTTTGAAAAAAAAATACATAAAAAAATATAAGAGCCAAATTTGAAAGACGCATGAAGTTTGCATAATTTGTTATTCTATATGGTTAATTTTAAATATTCATTGAATATAATTTTTCTTTTTCTCTTTGCAAAATTCAGCCGTTTCAGCTGATAATCCAAATAAAAGGTGTTCCGAAAACTAGGCAAATTCTAGCAATGATTGCTGCTGTGTCATCGCTTACATTAATTGCCTGCCTTGTTGTGGCAACGGTTTATGTGTAATGAGTAAAATTGCTTGAAGATATACACATAACAATAATTGAAAAAAAAATATTCAATTTGTTTTAAGACACGAAAAAGGATGACTGTGTGGATGACTTTGATTTGGAAACGACTTTATAAACTTAGTTGTTTTTGTTTTAATATTTATAGCGGTGACACTGGCTTGCTATATTTATAGCGGTGACACTGGCTTGCTATATTTATAGCGGTGACACTGGCTTACTTGACGCCTCGAGGCTGACAAGTGACTCGACATTAACAACAAGCGAAGAAGAACCAAGTGAAAACGAATTTCAAGTCCAGTTGCTAAATACGCCTGATCTTCTAGAAGTCAGTGATGATAATGACAGCCGACTCGAGCAGGGGAGTGTATCGGCAGAAGAACAGCAAGGAACACAGAGACGGAGCCTGCTTGAAATGGTAGTCGACTCTTTCTCAGAAGGGCAAAAACACAATGATCGAACTTCCTATGTATGAACAGACATCCCTCGAGTGAGTCGCGAGCTAGCTTTAGACCTATGGCTGTGAAAAACCGTATTTGAGGAACCAAATAAATTTTGATAACTAATAAAGTTATCCTTCATTTTACCCTTTAAAAAATAGGTTCCATTGTATAAGGAGAAGTAATCATCATATTTCAAGGCTCCTAAGTAAAAACATTTCTTTTTAAATCTTTACTGCGTTAAATGCATCTTTCTAAACTATGTGCATGATTTAACTTTGTGTATAGAGAAGAATTATGAACGGCTCAAACTCAAAATTAAAAAAAAGTATTTTAGGCCCAAAATTCTAGAAAATTCATGAAACATAATATTCATAAAGAAAGTAAAACAAAAAAATTGGAACTTAACACATATTTCTAAGGACATGTAGTGTAGAATGTAATGTGCATGAAATGTGTACAGAGTGGTGCACACAAAAGATAAGTCATTGCAAAAATGTCCCTAAAAGTGATTGCTTTTAAATTTAAAGTTTATTAGTTTTGCTGCTAAAGTTGTGATATAGTGTTTGCAGGATGAACTCATATGTGGCTTTTTTAATTGAGACATTGAATCTGATGTTCTGGAATTTAAATAAAAAATCAAAATGCATTTCGGTTGGCCCATTTATCCTTTATGGTTGGAGAGCATTTAATCTCTTACTTAATTTCAATTAGGGTTTATTGCAGCCATTTTGTTTCAAAAAAAAAATCATTGCTAAGTTGTAAAAAAAATCTTTGTTCTACTGAATTAAAATATTGCGTTTTTTTCGAGTAAAGTTCTAAAATGTGACTTTCCAATCGAATGAATTGTAAGGTTAAAAAATGTGAACATTAGTTTTTAAATCACAATTTTCCTTATTATATACACGGTAAATATAAAATATAAAATATTCCATACTTCGCCACTGCTGTCTCATTATTTTTCTAATAGTGCCACTTTATTTTGCTTAAAAAGAGAACAATTTCAAAGGTTTACGTTACATGCCAACGAGTTACAATCCAGCTTTTGTTTTTCGGTTATTTGACTTGTTACACCTTTGCACTTGTATTACGGATCTAGATTTAGTAAGCTTAAAGACTTCGTAAAAAAATACAACCAGTGCGTACCATATCCCAATAGTTGTTTTTTAAATGCCTTAAAATTATTAAAACAAACTTTTCTTTTTCAAAATTGACAATAATAATAATAATAATAATAATAATAATAATAATAATAATAATAATAATAATAATAATAATAATAATAATAATAATAATAATAATAATAATAATAATAATAATAATAATAATAATAATAATAATAATAATAATAATAATAATAATAATAATAATAATCATAAGAATAAGAATAAGAATATTAACCTTTGGCCTAACCCTGATCTTAACCTTGAACATAGCCCTAATCTTAACCCAAATTAAAACTAAACCCTAACCCGAAATCTAACTATAACACAAATCCTAATCCTATCCCTAACCCTAAAACTAATCCAAAACCTAACCCAAACCCTTACCATATTTCAAACCCTAGCCCTAGTTCAAGCATTTTCTTTAACCCAAAGCCTAACCTTAACCCTCAACACACCCCTAACCCTACCTCTAGACATAACACCAACTTAAAACTTAACCCTAACCATAACCGTAACCCTAACCCAAACGCTAACCCTAACCATAACCTTACTCCTAATCCAAACCTTACAATATAACACCAAGACTAGCCTTAACTCATAGCTTCAGCATAACCCTAACCATAACGCTTACCAAAACTCTAACCCTAACCCTAACTTATATACATAACCCTAGCCTTAACCCGAACCCTAACCCCAAACATAACCCTTACTCTATTTCCAACCTAAACCCTAAAGCTAACCCTCACCCTTATCTAAACCCTATCCCTAAATCTAACCCTAGCAGTAAAAAAAAAACTACTCCTAACCCTAACCCAAGCCCTAACCATAACAGTTACCCTAACCGTAACACTAACCAAAACTTCAAGCTTCACCCTAACCCTAACCCTCAACCTTATCGAAACCCTAGCCCTGAACCTAACCCTTGCCCTTAAATTAACCCTAACTCTTACCCTAATCCTAATCCTAACCCTAACCCTTATCCTTACCCGAACTCTCAACCAAACCCTAACCCTGTTCCTAACCCAAGACATAACCCTAACCGTAACCCTAACCGTAACCCTTAACCTTATCCAAACCTTAGCTCTGAACCTAACCATAGCCCTTAAATAAACCCTAATCATATTCCTAACCGTAACCATTACCTTTACCCTAACTCTTAACCAAACCCTAACCCTATCCCTAACCCAAGCCCTAACCCTAACATTAACCCTAACCGTAACCCTAACCAAAACTCAAACCCTCACCCTAACTCTATCCTAAGCCCCAATCCTAACCCAATCACTAAACCTTACTCTTACTCTAATCTTAACCCTAATCCTATCCCTTGTTTTAACTCTAACCCTAACCTTATCCGTAACGAAACCCGAACTTTTCCCCTTACCCTAACCCTATTCCTATCTCTAACCATAACCCTAACAATCACCTAAAGTTTACGATCAGATTGCCCTAATTTCAGTAAAAAGTAAATAAACGTTGTTAACATTTATATTTTATAAATTGTAAAATCATTTCCCTGTGTGACTTTTGAAATATTATAAATGCTATTGCATTTTCAAAGTTTATTTCCGGTTGTTTAGGTATTTCAGAAGTGGAGGACTGATGATCTAAGAACACCCCCGATTTATTTTTTTCAGGCCATTGTTTGCCTTATATAATTTATTAATGCCTCAATTTCTAACAATGAAATACTAATTAAATTAATGGAAACATAAAATACTTTATAATATATTAGCATATTGAAAAAACGTAGGCATGCGGAAATCTTACCAAATAAAATTATAATCAAATATCTTAATGAAATATTTACGCATAAAAAATCATTTCTGTTAATCTTTTATGGATGATTACCTATATATTTTAGATTAAAACTACTTAACATTTTAAAGGCTACAAATATAATAATTAAAATAAAGCAAGCAAGACATCGTAGTCGCAAGATGTGAGCATGAAAAGTTCATAATCCAACCCGAAAAAAAGTACAGCCATGTCTGCCTGTGCCTTCTTTGTCAAACTCTTAACATGTCTTTAGAACTGATTTAGATCTAGTTTAAATTTGAAAGATAATCATGTCCGACTTTCTTGAATAACATTCTTTCACCTAAACCGCTTCCGGTTTTTCTAAGTACTTTATGTGCGATTAAGGTATCTGTATCAATATTTTTAGAAACTTTCCAACAGCGAATAAAAAACCACCTGATTTCGATCCTCAGTCTCCTTGGGACTCTTACATAAGCTGATATGGAAAGATTCTGTCAATTAATAATTATTAAAATGTATACCCTATCAAAGTACAGACATTGCTAGTTCTGTTATAATAACGTTCACATATCTCTTAATTAATTTAACAATTGGATATAACTTAGGAAATCTAACATTTTTGTTTACATCTCTAAGCATATGCTACGAAATTATTGCGTTTTTTTTATTAATATCGATTAAAAAAAAGTGTTGAGAAAAATATTATCGTGTCATAACTAAACGATACCTCCAACTAAATTTTGGAATTTGGATGTACTGCGAATATATAGATTTTTTTTTGTATTTATAGATCACAATGTATAGTTATGAAATCACCAGAATACCATAAAATCCACACGGCTTAGTAGCTTTTTGTTGTAAAAATAACGCAGTGAGTTCGAAGACTGACGGCCAACTGTTTAAGATGTAGACGATCCGTGCCTCCGACTTAGATCTTAATTGACACTGTTTTATTTAGTTCTATAATGTTTGATTTTCAAGTCTAAAAACTCAGTCTTGTTTATTTAAAACAGCCCGCGTTGTGAAAAAATATGTGGATGAAATTGTGTGGCCTAGATTCATATGAAATCTTCGATTTAGTTCTAGCGTAGTAACGATCTCGTCCCTCTTTGTTTACCTTTGTTCTGATTGGTTGCTATTTTATAGCGCATTACGGTTAAGTTCTCCATTTATATTTACATTTACTTCCCCCCCCCAACCCCGCCTTTTACATAGTTTCAACTCTTCTTGTAATAGCAGCATCTAATCATATTTCTTGACAGACGTAAATAAACTTTACAAGCGTTTAGAAATTCTAACTAATTCTTGCTAAAGATAGTCATAGTTGGGCATTACCAAATTAAATGTTACGGAGCGAGGGAATTTAAAAGGAAAACCCAAACCCTAATTTTGTTTTGGTTGATAAATGTTTCACATAATATTTTTTGTATATTTTATGTAATTATTTTAACAATGCCCTTTTCTCTCTTTATCCTCAATGTCTAGCTCATGTTATAAGAAATGTTGTGAAGATTTGAAGGAGCAGTAACACTGAGGTCTCCAATTTTTTTTGAGGCGAGCCTGACCTGTCTGACCGGATGCAGCTCTTAGAGATTTCCAATGCTGTCTGTTTTTTTTAATCAATATGCCCTGGAGACAAAAAAAGCCTTAAAATGTGTCTCTGAAGAGAAACAACCAGAGATGTTTTTTTTTTTAAGGAAGTGCTTTTTTTTAAGACTAAATGTTCGCTGATACTAGGAATAATGGTAAAGTGTGCTATGAAATGAAAAAAAGTGACAATTTCTCTTAGATTCTGTTGTTGTTTTTTTTTTACTTGATTGCTTATTTTTTTATTAGGCCTGACAATATGACGTGATTAAAGCCAAATCATTCTGCTTCTTTTATGCGGAAGGTATTTTGTAAAATAGGAGCAATACTACCACTCTCGCTTCTGCGTCTGGATTTATTGATCTATACACCAGTATCATTTATATATGTAACATATTCCTTGTGTTTTAATTGATTTAAGAGCATAAAAATGTTCCTGATATGATCTGCCTGAAAAATTAAATCGATCATCTATATTAATCTATCTAAATGGAGTAATATTGTGTAAAAATTAAAAAAAAAATAGTTCAGCTCAACATTTCACTGTTGTTATGTGTTAGAGACATCCTCAGTTGTCAAGCCTGGCTCATATAAGTGGAGTCCAAGTTTTCCGGATGCTGCGCAGTATGTTTTTAAATTAAAATACAAGAACATTCTCCAATAAGTCCATAGCTAGAACTAGAAAACATTTAAACAATGCTGAAATATTTGGGGTGAAGACAAACCATTCTTATCCGCATTGTCTAAATTTATTGAAAAATAAAGGTAAAAAAACAAGCATAAAGTATTAGGCAATTGAAAATGCATTTGTTGCATCAGTCTGTGCTTGTGCTAATGAAGGCTACCATTTGTGAATAGCAATAGTTAAGTTAAAATTATACAAGTATATTTAACTTTGTTCTTTGTTTTATTTATGGAATGTGTTTTTCAAATTTATACTTGCAGTAATGGCAACTAAAAAAAGGCTTTTTTTTTAAATATACTACTAATAAATTAATCGCATGACGTATTTTTTTCTAGTTATTGCACTTTTTTTTTCATTGTCAAGATGAGGGGGCAGCTCTTTTAATTCCTTCCTTATAACACTAAGTAAAAGTCGAAGTCTATTTCTTACAGCATAAATTGATAAATAAGTTTCAAGCCAGGTTAATCTGTTATGTAACTGTGCTGGCTATTTTGGAAAGTTGACTTTGCATTGGTTGGTGGCCTATTTTGCAAATAAAGCAAGCATTCTTGATACATAATGGGGCTGATAAGATGGTTAACATTTCTCAGAACATCTGATTTTACTAATATATTTTAAACTATTTTTTTTAATTTATAATAATTCATCAGTAGCTCTGAGTTTTCTATCATAGCCATAGTAAATCGTTCATCATACATAGACTTCATATTCTTAATTTTTTAATATAAGATTAAAACAAACAAAAAATGATTTCATGACAAAATTTACAACAGTGCTTAGCACTTTCATTTTTTTCATTTCATTTTCTAACGTAACATACTATAAAATGACTCATGTTTTTTTACTACAGTAAACTGTATTCTTGTCTTTATTGATAAAATGATTCAAAATTAAACAAAAACAAAATAAAAGAACTTGCTATACATGTAATGTACGTTTTAGTTTTAAAAAATAGGATTGTCTCTTTAAGATTACCCTTGTTTTCATTTTTAAATGTAGCAGTAGCATACTTTTAAGGAATGGTTTATAAGTTTTAAGAAAGTTAAAAATAATATGCAACTGGTTTATTTGTTTTTCTTTCTTTTGCATGATCCAGGATTCAGATGGTCTGTCTAATTCTATACTAATATTGTTATTGGCATTCAACATAACTATAAATGGTATTAAAGGAATTTGAAGACAATATAACTTCTATCAGAAACAAGAAGATGTATTTGAAACAAAGTTGATTCAAATGACACAAGGAGGGTTAAAAAATCAAATGCTAATAGGTTACTATAACTAAAAAAGGGTGAGATTTTTATTCTAAATGACATATTTTAAAAAAATGTAATTAAAAAAACAATTACTTCGCTCAAAAGTGGCACAATTTATCTTACTGGCACAACAAAGGAGAAAAAGAGTGTTATCAGATAGTAGTAGTAGTAGTAGTAGTAGTAGTAGTAGTAGTAGTAGTAGTAGTAGTAGTAGTAGTAGTAGTAGTAGTAGTAGTAGTAGTAGTAGTGGTAGTAGTAGTAGTAGTAGTAGTAGTAGTAGTAGTAGTAGTAGTAGTAGTAGTAGTAGTAGTAGTAGTAGTAGTAGTAGTAGTAGTAGTAGTAGTAGTAGTAGTAGTAGTAGTAGTAGTAGTAGTTGTTGTAATATGAGTAGTAGTTGTAATAAAATAGTAAGATTAAGAAGAAGAAGAACTACTACTACTACTACTACTACTACTACTACTACTACTACTACTACTACTACTACTACTACTACTACTACTACTACTACTACTACTACTACTACTACTACTACTACTACTACTACTACCACTACCACTACCACTACTACTACCACTACTACTACTATTACTACTACTACTACTACTACTACTACTACTACTACTACCACTACTACTACTACTACTAAAACTAATACCACTACTGCCACTACTACTACTACAACAACTACAACAACTACTACTACTACTACTACTACTACTACTACTACTACTACTACTACTACTACTACTACTAGTACTACTACTACTACTACTACTACTACTACTACTACTACTACTACTACTACTACTACTACTACTACTACTACTACTACTACTACTACTACTACTACTACTACTACTACTACTACTACTACTACTACTACTACTACTACTACTACTACTACTACTACTACTACTACTACTACTACTACTACTACTACTACTACTACTACTGCTGCTGCTGTTGCCGTTACCGCCCCACTACGACTGCTACCACTACTTCAAAATCTTGTAGAGATCTATATGTTTCTTTTTAGATTTTTTATTATTTTTAACATCACAATAATAAATTCCTCTCATGGAATAGATGCTATAAAAAAATAAAGAAAGAACAAAAATAAATAAAAAAGAACAAAAAATGTAGTTTAAAATATAAGTATTATTATGTTTTTGTTTAAAATTGGTTAGTATCTTAATTTAAATTAGCTTCGTTGTATGTCTCAAACAACATCACAATTCACTCGAGAGAGATATTTTTTTAACGTTATGGTTCCTCTTGTTTTTGCTCATTTCCTTTGAGAGAGGCGAGTACAAGTTCAAGCAGGGGAGCGGTTTGCTGTTCCTTTGTCGATATCCATTCCTGCTTGAATCGGTTGTCAATATTAGGTTTGACTTCTGAATAATCAGGTATGTCCCCGAGATGTATCCTCAATTGGTTTCCAGCTGTTTCTTCTTCATTTGTCATAAACTCAGAGCCAGCCTCCTCCCCACCGGCGCTAAAAATATACAAACAAAAAAGATCAAAACGTTTCACCATTAGCTTCAATACCTCTGGGGAAAGAGAGGAATATCACTGCAAAGATAAATGTTACTAAATATAATAGTTATCTCTGATTTCTTCAAACTTTCTCTTGGAACATTGTTATCTATATCTTGTCTTTGATCTTTCTTCTCTTTTTAACTAACTCTATCTGTACTTGACGCGATATTTCTATCTATCTTTTTATGTTTCTCTCTTGTTCTCTGTCACTTTATCGTGACCGTTTTAGAAATAAATAATACTCATGCATTTTCAATATGTTTATTTTTCCTGTGTCTTACATGTTTAAGATAATTTAAAAGTTATACAAATATTGTGTTGCCTTTATACAGTTTTTACTTACTTGTATGCGGTGGACATTAGAAGACATGCAGCGAATGTAAGCCCAGTTACAGCAATGAGGTATTTTAGAAGAAGGGCAATGTCATTTGTTTCAGCTCTTTTTTTAGATTGACCAAGTAAGGATGCTATGAATGGATCAAAAATAGAGAAAAAGAGTCCATTGTAAGTTAAAATTTGTATTTGCCAAATTAAAAAGATTATTATACAATCGTTATTTAAATTCATTTTTTTTCTTCTTCATCATCATCGTTTTCTTCTTTTTTCTAGTGGTTTATTTAAAACTACGTAATCTTTTTTCCCAAGATTTACTTAATAAATACATGGCCGCCGTAATCTCATGTTCTGAGATGATATAAGCTACATTTAGAAATAGAATGACATGAGATTACTAGAGACATTTAATACAATGATTTTGTGTAAATTAAGATATTTTGAAAACCGTTCACCTTTGGTGGCTGAATTAGAGTTCGATAAAGATTTTATTATACAACTTAAAAAAGCATTTCCTCTGTATGCTTTTTTTAATAGAAGATTTTACTTGTTGAAGAAAATAAACAAACAAAAAAAAACAAAAACATCATAATAAGTGTGTTGAGAAAAGTCTTATAATTCCACATCATTGTAAATACATTTTAACCCTTTCTCAATTTTAAATTTAAATTCACTATTTTGTTTACTGGTTTAGAAGCATCCTTACACTAATCACATTATATTTTATCTTAATACCATCTTTTAAAGTTGAGTGTAATAAACTATAAAATTAGAAAATTAGAAATGCCTTTCGTAACTTTTTATGAATGTGACCTCCGGTTGACACAAAATAACTATAATAGACTATGAACAATCGATGAGAGTTACTGCCCTTTTTTCAACTAGAGTCATTTCCCTTGCTTTCAAACACCCAGCAAAATTATTCTGAAATTACCAAAAATAGAACACCTTTAACAATTGCTATACAAACATATCCTGGAACATGATATGCTTTTTTTTTTCATTTTTGAGGTAATAAAACAATGAATTGTTGAATTCCACAAAGGAAAAGTGTTAAGAGTGTAATATGAACTTACAACTCTCGCATCTTTCTCCTTGATATCCATCATTGCAACCGAAAATACAAGAGCCATTGACGTTGTTGCAGGCATTGTTTGGTCCACGACAATTTTTACTGCAATTCTCTGAACAGTTAACTCCGAACATTTTGATATTACAAGCTGTGTGGAAGAAGAGAAGAGTTTCATATATATATATATATGCTTTTTTTTCAATCGTTGATGATATAAAAAAATGAATTGTTGAATTCCACAAGCATCGAAGGCAGGGGAAAAAATGATAGAGTTGGAAAGATACAGGTATGACAGATTAAATCTTCAAATTGCTGCTTGCTTCAGACTGGTGCTCTAAAGAAATGATATTTCTGTTGAACGTCTCATTTTTTTCCAGTTGGCGGAAATTATTTTTTTTCTGCGAGCTGCCTTTGGAATGGAGCGGTAAAGCAATCTGCTGAACCATATTTGATTTAATGATTCAACAACAAGATTCAGTTTTCGAGCAAGAGATGCTTGTGCACCAATTCCAGACCGGTTTAGTTCTTCTCATTGCAATATTGGTGAATTTATTTAGGACCAAATATCACATTTGGTGAATATTTTGTACCGTTTAGAAGTCGTTGCAATTTTATTCAATACATTCCTTCAAACCCAGATCGATAAGTATATGAGTTAAATATTCGAAAGGTGTGACTCTCAAACAGTTTACTTACTTAAACCTCTCCTATCTGGGAAAAACGACCAACAATTGCATGACAAATAGAAAGAGCAATGCATGTGGCGGCCTGTGCAGTTACATCAATGTTATTAAAGTTTACAGGTACTGGCCGCGTCCTCACCCGTGACATATAGGCATACTTCACCAAACTTCAACTGTCTGAAACATTGACAGTGGCAGGAAAAGTTGGAATTCCTGCGAATATTGTTTCATACAACATATGGCATTCCTTGAACGAGTCTAAGTTTTTTGTCGGACACCAAACAGCTCTCGTGTCGTATCAAATAAGCAAACGAAAACCGTTTTTCTCTTCAGCACGATGCACAATGCTGCTGAAGTTTATGACCAAAAATCAAGAACTTTTTCTTAAGTATAGCCAAACTAATGGGAGAAAGAACGTTATGGATCAGATGAGTAAATCGTTCACTGCCACGAGGATAAAAACAGACCATTTCCAACGCCGTGGCCTTTGCTGCCATCGCTTCGAGGGAAATCTCCTTACAGTCACGCTTGCCCACTAGGGTCACAGACAAAGGTCTTGCATTGTCTTTGATAAAAGACCTGTTAAGCATACCTGTCCTGCATCGAAATATCTCTTCAGTTCTTGACACACATTTAACCTAAAACTAAACCCTGCAACTTTCCACCCTCCAGCCAAGAAGAGTAAAACAAATTATGCAAGACGGCTAAGACAAGTGATGCACCAGTAGTAAAAGCTAAGACAAGTGATGCACCAGTAGTAAAAGCTAAGACAAGTAATGCACCAGTAGTAAAAGCTAAGACAAGCGATAAGAGTAATAAAAGCTAAGACAAGTTATGCACCAGTAGTAAAAGCTAAGACAAGTTATGCACCAGTAGTAAAAGCTAAGACAAGCGATGCACCAGTAGTAAAAGCTCAGACAAGTTATGCACCAGTAGTAAAAGCTCAGACAAGTTATGCACCAGTAGTAAAAGCTCAGACAAGTTATGCACCAGTAGTAAAAGCTCAGACAAGTTATGCACCAGTAGTAAAAGCTCAGACAAGTTATGCACCATTAACGAGGCAGAAACGATGCGTTTTTTGCGCTGCTAGCAATAGTATCGAAAGATCAAATCAAACTGCACCACATGCGACCGTCACACCGTCAAAAGCTTGCAATAGTTCTTTGCAAAATCTGTTTTTCTTATTAATAGTTTCTATGTTTTTGTACACTTTTCTTCCTTTTTTTCATCTTTCTTTTTATATTCCTGTTATGATGATATCAGAATTTGAAAGCATAATAATGGTTGATCAAGTTCATTGTTGCTTTGGCTCATATTTATTAGTTTATTCTTATGTTGCTGTTAATCAGATGACTTTTACGGTTTTGAAGACTTATAAGAACGTTGAGTTTGCAGCCGCACTATATTTCTACTTGAAACTTGATAAGATATTCATCCTGAAACTTTGTTTTTCATTTCTTTTCATACAGTATAAATGCTACACGGGTGTAATACATACAATTGCCAGTAATAAGATTTAAAAATTAATGAAGCTAAACAATATAATAAAAAACGATTTATGAAATTGCATAACTTACATAGTTTTTGTTTGGAATTTGAGGATTAAAAGAAGTGGAAAGAAAATCAGAGTGAGAAAAGGCGGAATAGTAGCATGGTTTTTTACTAATATATTCATATCACATTTGTCAGGAAAAGGGTTAAGAGTATAATAATAACTTACGATCCTCGCATCTTTCTCCTTGATATCCATCATTGCAACCGAAAATACAGGAGCCATTGACGTTGTTGCAGTCATTGTTTGGTCCACGACAATTTTTACTGCAATTCTCTGAACAGTTAAGTCCAAAAGTTTTGATATTACATGCTGTATGGAAGAAGAGAAGAGTTTCATATATATATATGTGTGTGTGTGTGTAAAAGTAGCCAGCTTCACAGCAGCTAGATGCTAACACAAATTGCCCCCTTAACATGACGTTCACATCCATCTAGTCTTTCTCCTCAGGCTGCCAACGGGACCCAAATCCCGACATATTTGGCGCAAAACGACTCTTTGTTCTGCGACTGTCGCATTTATCCAGCTGACCTAATCCTCGCCGATGTGAAACGCGAACTTTTATGCGCCGATCTTTTTAGGCAGCATAACATCCTCGTGGATATTTGCGGCAGGCGCCTCGTAGAAGCGGATAGTTTTTTATCCTTTCTTTGCACAATCAGCAGGACCGTTGATACCAAGCTGGCACCTTTCGAGGCTGATAGCAACACATTTCCAAAAATTCTTCTTGAGTTTCTTTCGATACTTCAACCCACATATTTCTCGAATTCTGCGAAACATTGAATTCACCATCCCATCCATAACACACGTTCTCCAATCCCTTCCCGCAGGCAACAGACAAATTAGCAGTTACAAAGAGGGAATGTATGGATATGTAGGAGATGTGTGCACCATAAGAAATGCCAACAGCCCTTGGGCTTCACCAGTCCATATAGTCCCTAAGTCGAATTAAGGAAACCGTCGTTGTGGGGACAAAACACAACACATACACATGACCGTTATCCAATTCTGCATTCAAGAGTTCTCCGCACAACTGGCCGGTTAATTTGTTTTGTTCAGAGATAGACTTTTTCACCAGATAGCCATGCACCCTGTTAATTTAGATTTGCATCATAAGGTAGGTGTAGACTTTCAACACGGCTGTTATAGGACTCAAAGCAGTGTCTATTCCATGTCATAACGCAGCACAAGATGTGCTATACGATGTATCCATTGATCACCACTTGTCCAGACCATTTGTCGCGCGAGCATTTCAGCATCTCTGGAACAAACCACAGTCTTGCACACGATGGGCAAAATTTAACCTTAAAACTTGTGTCACAGAAATTCGTTTGGCATGCTCAAATAAGTTAGTAAATGGGCAGAGGATCGTCTTGCATGCCAGTACTGCAAAATTCATGAACATGTTTTCTCGCCAGATGTCTAGGAAGAGATTTAGCCATAATCACATAGATTTTGCCGGCCCAATTACCCCTCCCGAGAGTTCTACATACGTTTTCATCACCATCGATCTTACTAACATGTGGCTTTCGGCTCTTTCAACGACCGACTCACTGACACCAGATTGTGCAACGGCCCTCGTTAGGCATTGGAAAAATGGTATGTCTTATCTGCACAAATGATATAATCAGTCCGAACCTACATATTTATATATGTTATATTATATAAGTCTTATTTACCTCGTTCCCAGTATGAAAAAAAAGTTGTGTTAAATATGAAAAAAAAAATATGACGAATTCTTGATCAATTGCTATAAGGAGGAAAAAAAGAAGAAGGAAAGACATAAACAATGAACTGTTCCATCGTTCTTGCCATTTTAATGTGTTTTCGATTAGCCTTATGAAATAAATTAAAATGTAGACATGATTTATTACGTTAGGCAATCTTTTATTTTCTAAATATATCACCGAAAAAAAAAACGTTTTAGACACTTGCTCTAGTTAAATTTCAATAGTATGGCTATAAAGGTTGAATTCAATTTAAAAAAACAGGTACGTTTTTAACATTACTTGAATGTTTGTTTTGGAAACAAAACATTTATTTTGGACAGAGAGGTAGAACCAAAATAATTTTCATTTCAAAATTTATATTTCTAAATTTTCGCGCCAGCTTAAAAAAGAATCTAAGTATGAAAGTCCAAAAAGCTCAATGCGCACATCTGAATTTACCCAGTTGTCTCTAGTCTTCTATCCGTGGCACCTCGCCCTATATTTATCTACTCACTCCACAGTTGTCTCTAGTCTTCTATCCGTGGCACCTCGCCCTATATTTATCTACGAATTTACCCAGTTGTCTCTAGTCTTCTATCCGTGGCACCTCGCCCTATATTTATCTACTCACTCCACACATCTGAATTTACCCAGTTGTCTAGTCTTCTATCCGTGGCACCTCGCCCTATATTTATCTACTCACACATCTGAATTTACCCAGTTGTCTCTAGTCTTCTATCCGTGGCACCTATATTTATCTACTCACTCCACACATCTGAATTTACCCAGTTGTCTCTAGTCTTCTATCCGTGGCACCTCGCCCTATATTTATCTACTCACTCCACACATCTGAATTTACCCAGTTGTCTCTAGTCTTCTATCCGTGGCACCTCGTCCTATATTTATCTACTCACTCCACACCACATTTAGATATTTTAACCAGTTGTCTCTAGTCTTCTATCCGTGGCACCTCGTCCTATATTTATCTACTCACTCCACACATCTGAATTTACCCAGTTGTCTCTAGTCTTCTATCCGTGGCACCTCGCCCTATATTTATCTACTCACTCCACAGTTGTCTCTAGTCTTCTATCCGTGGCACCTCGTCCTATATTTATCTACTCACTCCACACATCTGAATTTACCCAGTTGTCTCTAGTCTTCTATCCGTGGCACCTCGTCCTATATTTATCTACTCACTCCACACAACATTTAGATAATTTACCCAGTTGTCTCTAGTCTTCTATCCGTGGCACCTCGTCCTATATTTATCTACTCACTCCACACATCTGAATTTACCCAGTTGTCTCTAGTCTTCTATCCGTGGCACCTCGTCCTATATTTATCTGCTCACTCCACACAACATTTAGATAATTTACCCAGTTGTCTCTAGTCTTCTATCCGTGGCACCTCGTCCTATATTTATCTACTCACTCCACACCACATTTAGATATTTTACTATTCAAAAGATTAGAGTAGCACTTCTTATCGAAATAAATTGAATAACAATTTTAAACAGTGTCAAAAACACTTTCGATCATTTTTCTTCTTCATGGAAAAAGAACTGCTGCTCAGTTATGAATATAGGGAAAGTTAAATTAAAGTATTCAAAAAAATCGTTAGTACAGACTTATCAAAGTTAGGAATTTGACAAACTGAAGAAAACGCGCAAAGTGCAGCCTCCCTTTAACTCCAAAATTTGAAAAAAACTGTGATTTACTTACGAGGCTCGCATCTTTGCCCTTGATACGCGGCATCGCAACCATTAATACAAAATCCATGATCCATCATAGAAGGCTAAGACAAATGATGCACCAGCAAAGAAGGCTAAGATAAATGATACACCAGCACAGTTAGGCAGCAGTAAAGAAGACTAAGATAAATGATACACCACCAAATTTAGGCACCAGTAAAGAAGGTTAATATAAATGATGCACCACCAAAGTTAGGCACCAGTTAAGAAGGTTAAGATAAATGATACACCACCAAATTTAGGCACCAGTTAAGAAGGTTAAGATAAATGATGCACCACCAAATTTAGGCACCGGTTAAGAAGGTTAAGATAAATGATGCACCACCAAATTTAGGCACCAGTTAAGAAGGTTAAGATAAATGATGCACCACCAAATTTAGGCACCAGTTAAGAAGGTTAAGATAAATGATACACCACCAAATTTAGGCACCAGTTAAGAAGGTTAAGATAAATGATGCACCACCAAAGTTAGGCAGCAGTTAAGAAGGTTAAGATAAATGATGCACCACCAAAGTTATGCAGCAGTAAAGAAGGCTAAGACAAATGATGCACCACCAAACTTATGCAGCAGTAAAGAAGGCTAAGATAAATGATGCACCACCAAAGTTAGGCAGCAGTAAAGAAGGCTAAGATAAATGATGCACCACCAAAGTTAGGCAGCAGTAAAGAAGGCTAAGATAAATGATGCACCACCAAAGTTATGCAGCAGTAAAGAAGGCCAAGACAAATGATGTACTATAAAAAGTAGGCAGCAGTAAAGAAGGCTAAGATAAATGATGCACCACCAAAGAAGGTTAAGATAAATGATGCACCACCAAAGTTATGCAGCAGTAAAGAAGGCTAAGACAAATGATGCACCACCAAACTTATGCAGCAGTAAAGAAGGCTAAGATAAATGATGCACCACCAAAGTTAGGCAGCAGTAAAGAAGGCTAAGATAAATGATGCACCACCAAAGTTAGGCAGCAGTAAAGAAGGCTAAGATAAATGATGCACCACCAAAGTTATGCAGCAGTAAAGAAGGCCAAGACAAATGATGTACTATAAAAAGTAGGCAGCAGTAAAGAAGGCTAAGATAAATGATGCACCACCAAAGAAGGCTAAGATAAATGATGCACCACCAAAGTTATGCAGCAGTAAAGAAGGCTAAGATAAATGATGCACCAGCAAAGTTAGGCAGCAGTAAAGAAGGTTAAGATAAATGATGCACCACCAAAGTTAGGCAGCAGTAAAGAAGGTTAAGATAAATGATGCACCACCAAAGTTAGGCAGCAGTAAAGAAGGCTAAGATAAATGATGCACCACCAAAGTTAGGCAGCAGTAAAGAAGGCTAAGATAAATGATGCACCACCAAAGTTATGCAGCAGTAAAGAAGGCTAAGATAAATGATGCACCACCAAAGTTAGGCAGCAGTAAAGAAGGTTAAGACAAATGATGTATCACCAAAGTTATGCAGCAGTAAAGAAGGTTAAGACAAATGATGCACCACCAAAGTTATGCAGCAGTAAAGAAGGCTAAGATAAATGATGCACCACCAAAGTAAGGCAGCAGTAAAGAAGGCTAAGATAAATGATGCACGACAAAAGTTTGGCAGCAGAAAAGAAGGCTAAGATAAATGATGCAACACCAAAGTTATGCAGCAATAAGGAAGGCTAAGATAAATCTTGCACCAGCAAAGAAGGCTAAGACAAATGATGTACTATAAAAAGTAGGCAGCAGTAAAGAAGGCTAAGACAAGTGATGAACCATCAAAGAAGGCTAAGACAAATGATGCACAAGCAAAGAAGGCTAAGACAAATGATGCACGAGTAAAGAAGGCTAAAACAAATGATGCACTATCAAAAATAGGCAGCAGTAAAAAAGGCTAAACCAAGTGATGAACCATCAAAGAAGGCTAAGACAAGTGATGAACCATCAAAGAAGGCTAAGACAAATGATGCACAAGCAAAGAAGGCTAAGACAAATGATGCACAAGCAAAGAAGGCTAAGACAAATGATGCACAAGCAAAGAAGGCTAAGACAAATGATGCACAAGTAAAGAAGGCTAAGACAAATGATGAACCATCAAAGAAGGCTAAGACAAATGATGCACAAGTAAAGAAGGCTAAGACAAATGATGTACTATAAAAAGTAGGCAGCAGTAAAGAAGGCTAAGACAAGTGATGAACCATCAAAGAAGGCTAAGACAAGTGATAAACCATCAAAGAAGGCTAAGATAAATTATGCACAAGCAAAGAAGACTAAGATAAATGATGCACTATCAAAGTTGAACTTGAGGCACAATCATATTTTATAGTGCAACTGCTAGAAAATTGCTAAAACAATCCTTTTTAAATGGTTCACGATTATAGTACTACAAGGTTTTTTTTTTCAGAACAGTTTTTAAAAAAACTACTGGTATAATACACTGACCTGCCGCCAATGAGATTAAAGCTAAACAAACTGATCAACAAAATATGAACTGTAAATTTGCACAGATTGAATCATTCCTTGCAAGTTAAGTTGAGAATCTGATTGATGAAGAAAAAAAATAACCTGTCAAACCTGAAGATTGAATATAGTTGAACACATAACATATGGGTTAGAGTTACGGATCTCTTGTCTACTTACGGTCCTCGCATCTTTCTCCTTGATATCCATTAACACACCCGGAAAGACAATATCCATAGACATTGTTGCAGGTGTTGTTTGGTCCACCACAATTTTCACTGCAGGTTTCTGAACAGTTTACTCCAAACGTTTTGTTTTCACATTCTGTGAGAAAGAAGACCAATATGTTGTTGTTCTTTTTTTATAACATTTTCACTTGTTAATTTAAAAGCAACATTTTTGTGAGTATTGAAGACAATATTCTTAAAATATGTTAGCTTCCTTAACCCAAAAGGTACTTTTTGTCTTCGTCTGCCAGAAAAAGAACGTATCTGGTTCAGGTGAGGAACAATCTCTCCCCACGATTATTCCTGTTTTACCTCTCTCACCCCTCCTGGTGCAACATCCTTCCTCTCATGCAAGGATGACTTTTTTTACCCCCCTCACACACACATAGCAGTTATATTTTGCCTCAATTTTATTTTCCCTTTTATTTTGTTTTCCAGATATCGCCATTCAGAAATATATCACAGGTACCATGTTATGCCTTACATAAATAATCAATTTAGATTACTTTCAGGGCAAAAAATAATGGTTTAAAGGCCCTATATATATACATATATATTTATTTATAGCGGAGACGGCTGATCCGAAAAAGTGATGAAACCGAAAAGAAATCGAATTATTTGCGGTTCTCTCTTTCCCTGCTAAAATACCTACGATAAACCGAAATCGTAGGCAAGCATATTATGGCTAAACCGAATGAAATATCTGACTTCAGCAGGCTGGCTGGTAGAATTTCTCGAAAGAATCGGCTCTTTCTGACACACCCTTACCTCCCTTTTACTTATTAAAATGGAGTGCCGCTGCCTTTCATAAGTCAACAAAGCTATCTTTATCAAGGCCTAAATCGACCCCTCTCTCGCTACATATATAGTGCTAGCAGGAGGAAATACAATTACACGCAGATTATCGCGAGCCATATAGGCCTAGACCAACGTAGTCTCTATACACCGAATGTGCGAAGCCAAGCAAACATTTCTGAGTTTTTGCAGGAAAGGCTAACGGGCCCTAAGCTAAACTACGACATTATAATTTCAGACAGACCGATATCATTTGCATAAAATTCTTCAACCTAGCTGTACGTAGCATAATCACTTTTTTACAAACATGCTAGCTCTCCTAACGAGTACAAAATTGTTATAAAACGGTCAATTGATGACATCTAGTGATGCTCTAATGTTACCGGTACTGAGTACTAGCCTGGACAAGATGAAAACGCGCTGTGTAGAGGATGTTTTCACTGCATGCCCTAACATTAATTTACATAACATTACGTTCACATGATCCGAGACAGTTTTACCACCAGCAGCATTTTTCACTTCTTTTGATGATTGACCAAGCCTAATGGTCCTTATTGCTTCGAATATAAAAATACAAAAGATTACAAAGTGTAAAAAAAAACTTTATAGGTAAAAACGTGAATTAATAAATGCATTTTATACTTAAAACAACCCCAAGCTAGCTTATTTTCACTAAAAAAATGTTTAAAATGGATATGAAGACGTATTTCAATAAGTAATATGTAATTTAACAAGTCAGATCAGATAGGAAATTAGCCAAATCTAAAATCTAAATTAAACTATATTTTAATCCATTTGCTACCACAGAAATAAAAACTTTACTAACGAATGTCACATTTTTCTCCTTCATATCCATCAATACACCCCAAAATGCATGATCCATCAACGTTGTTGCAATCTTTGTTTGGTCCGCCACACTGTTTACTGCAGTTTTCTGAACAATTTGCTCCAAATCTTTGTTTATTACACGCTGAATGAGTAGAATGAGACGAAGAAACAGCTGCATCAGTAATTGCAACGTAATGAAGTTTTTTTTTGTTTTTTTTTTCCCCTTAAAAGTTATGCTTAGTTATTAGAAAGAATACAAGAATGGCACGAAGGTGAGGAAGAATTATGTTGAAATTCATTGTTTTTTTTATTTTATTTTTTTTATATAACATCAGGGCTGGAAGTGAACTTTAAACTTCTTATACATTAACGGCACATTATCTAGAATATATACATATATATATATATATATATATATATATATATATATACATATTGTTAACAGTTTTTAGAGCAGTTTACTGCAAACGTGTTATTCGCGCATTCTGTCTCCAAGAAAACGAATTGGGTACACTATGAAATATACTTACTTTATGATCCAGATATATGCCACGAAATGTCTATCTTAACCATGAATCTGGATTCCTAGATAAATCTTCTTCACAAAATTGAAATCTGGAGTTGATTTTATCTTAATTTCAGAGTAAAAATAGAATATACATATACTCAGTCTAGCTGCTGTTAATATTTTTGTCCTACAAGTAAATCTTATGTCAAAGCAATTTAGAAACTTTACTAATCTTTTACTTTTATATGTCAATTTTTTTCTCTAGTCGGTTCTACATTGTTGACTACATTGTTCGCACAATGACTAATTATTTTAAGAAAGAAATAATCAAAGCAAGGTGTAACATGAGTCGATCAAATTATGTTAAAATAAAGATTATATATATATATATATATATATATATATATATATATATATATATATATGTCAGTCACCCATCTGAGGGACAGCGAATGACACTGCTATAGTGTTGCCTCATGTTTTTTAATTGAAATTATTACTTACTTACCAGCCTCACATCTCTCTCCTTGATAACCTTTATCACAACCAGAAGTGCAGATTCCAGTGAAGTTATCGCACGCGTTCTCTGGTCCACCACAATTTTCACTACATGTTTTTGAACAGTTTCCTCCGTATCTGTTTTCAGCACATACTGTATGGGGAAAAAAGCGTTGCTTTTTTTCTAATTTTCAGCAAGGATTTTACTCATTGGCAAGGTCAACATCAAAATGAAAAAAAAGGATACTTTGCATAAAGAGGCATTTGTTTTTCTTTAAATATCAAAATTAAAAAAAAAAGTTGTTTTAGGCAGTTGTTATAAGTGACTTTTATCAGTCTGATGTTAATTGAAAATGAGAAATAAGTTATGTAAGAAGTTCTAACAACTGAATAAAATTTGAATTGCAGTACGATGTAACATGCAGGTATATGATTTTGACTTCCTTTTCTTGATGATGTCACTTTCTCTAAAATTGATTCTACATGTATGGCACGTCATCGTATCCCTATCAAACCTCTCAAGCCCATACCCTCCTTTTTTTCGACCCGATACATCTATTTGTGTTCTTTTCTCGAGGCTTCTCCATATTGTAGCTTCCAGAGGTAGGAAGTTTTTTTTCTCAAATATCATAGTTTTATTTTTTTTTTTTTAACGGCAGAAAATTACATTGTACTCTTTGAAAAAACAATATAAAAAAATCAAGTGGAATTTACCTGTAATAAGTTCACAAATGAAATATCTTTGCCATGAGCAATCATGATCAAAGAACATAACACCAGAATTAGGTTGGTTCCTCACACCCACACAATCCTCTCGATCTTTGTAATTATCCGGTTCACCGACACTCCAGGAGACATTTGTTACCTGAAAACAATATTACACAAAAATTATTTGTGTGTAAGTCATTCAAAAAAATTGAAATTTAAGAAAAAAAATATAAAACGCTTCTGAGGGGGAATCAAATTAAAATGTAAGAAAATAACGGGACAATAATTTTTCTACGTGCTTTGGCAACGGGTTTAAATAATTATATATTTAACTCTATATAAATTAAAAAAAAATTATAACAATAGTAAAATTGATACAGCAAAAACCTATATCGTGAACGGCAAAATGTTATGTAGAATTCATTGCACTGGTTCCTAAAAGAACCTATAAAATCCAAACTTAAGTTATATATAAAACCTTTTGTCTGTTATCGAGCCAGTTAAAATCGCCTTCTTGAGTTCGATCGTTGAGCCCGATCCAGCAAGTAATATAACTAAGTGTGTCTTTTTCTTCTGTAAAGTACAAAAAAATCATATTTACTTAATAAAATCCGTTTTAAGTAATGTATATTAAAACATTTAATAAACTTTTTTTCCGTTCGGTCACAAATACATCCACTATTTTTTCGAGGAAAAATTATATATATAACGAATTTAAAACCAGATACAATCAACATAAATCATTATTCAAACTAGTGCATAGGAAGAAAGATACGAAGCTCAGTGAGCACATTTGGGAACTAAAAGACAGGAATATCGAACACACCATCCAACGGGAAATCATTAAAAAAAAGTCAGACCATATACACCAGAAAAAAGTGTTTGCAAACTTTGTTTGGAAGAAAAATATCAAATTTTAACCAAAACTCCCCCCTAAACAAAAGAAAGGAGATTTTCTCTCATTGCATGCACAGAAAACGTTTCCTGCTGTCAAACGTCAACACAAACCACCGACCATTACCCACAGCTATCTGAAGAGAGCCGCACGGGCTCGAAACTCAGGAGTCATGGCAAACCAAGATTGAATCTAGGTAACCAATGTTGATGTTATCATGATATATATATATATATATATATATATATATATATATATATATATATACTTATTGAATGTTTTTATTGTTATGTAGTTTATCACTATTCCATATCTTTGATTTAAAATTGTGAAATACAATAATATATTCTACATATTGGTCATATGATATAAAGTAAGTTTATGACGATAACACATAACATAACAATCCCAAATCATTCTTTACCCCAGAATTTAAAAAAATGCAATTACTGATCACACATATAAAAAAAACATAAAAAATATGCATTTTACATGTATAGCAGAAGAATACCATAAATCAGTTTTTCCTTCTCCTGGTTGTAATTGATCAACAAATCTGCACCATGAGCTTGGCATGCTTTCCTAGCATCACGCCATGACTTCTTTGACAAGAACAATTTCACGCATGATCGAGATGTCTTGCTTGCACGCCACATAGGGGGGCACAGTTCTGTATTAGATGTAGTAGAAACATATTGTATTATCTGTGTCTGGAAAATATTTTATAAATAAAGCCCTGCCAGACTTTTTTTATTAAGAAGAAAAAGTTAACATGAAATAGTCAAGACTATCATAAAAACATTATCTTACAGTGGGAAAAAGAAAAAGAAAATTAGATGTATGCCTCTATACACTATATAATCCAGACAGTTTTAGATACTTCGCCCTCTACATTGTTTTCACATGAAATTCTTTTAACAACAAAACATTTAAAGCTAGGTGCAACCATAGTCAGGCGTATTACTTGATATCCTAAGAACACGAACGTAAAAAGTGTGTAAATTTAATAAAATGAGAGTAAACAGTAAAAAAATAAAAAAAGAGTTACCCATTCCGCGCACAGTGGATAACACTGCTTAAGTGCTACATCGTCATTTTTTTTTATAGACCTTTTTTGTTTTTGTTTTTACTTACGAGCATCACATCTCTGTCCTTGATAACCTTCATCACAACCAGAAATGCAGGATCCAGTGAACTTATCGCACGCATTTTCTGAAATATTGTCTACATGTTTTTAAAGAATTTCCTCCGAAACTATTTTTAGCAAATGCTGTATAATAAAATTACAAGTCTTCTATTTTTCTATTTTTATTACGGATTTTACTCATTGAGACGGTCGACAGTAAAATGAAAAAAAAATAGTGTGTAAAAATTTAAAAAAAATTGCTTCTTACAGTTGCTTTAAGAATCTTTTTTATCAGTCTGACGTTAAATGAGTTGAAGAAATATTTTTTGTAAGAAATTCTAGCAAGTGAAACGATTTTTAAATGCATCACGAAGATTATAAAAGTAGGTATAAGATTATGACTTCCTGTTTCTGATTATGTACTTCTTCTTCTTCTCAAATGCCCTGTCTGGAACAGACATCGGCGATCATGATTCTCCACCTGTCCCTATCTTCCGTCATCCGCAGTAAGGCTATGTTGTCTTTGTTGTTTCCTGTCACAAAAGAGCTCAAGCTATCAAGAAATGTAATCCTTTGTCTACCTCTGCTTCTTGTACCTTCTATCTTGCCTGTAAGAGATAAAAATTCCAGTCCCTTATGGCGACATATGTGGCCTAAAAATTTCAGTTGCCTTTTCCTTATTGTTTTTATGAGGGATCTCTCTTGGTTCGTTTCTTCTAATATCGATTCGTTTGTCCTCTTTTCTTTCCATGATATTCTTAACATTCTCCTGTAGAACCACATTTCCGCTGCCTCTAAATTTTTCTTGGTTCCTGCAGTTATTGTCCAAGTTTCGCATCCATATAAAAGTATAGACCACACATATGTTTTCAAAACCTTCAATTTGGTTGAAAATGATATATTTCTATTTTTAAGAATGGTGCTCATTTTTTGGAAAGAAGCCTTTGCAATGGCTATTCTCTTCTTAATTTCAGTCCTGCATTTACCGTCAGATGTCAATGTATATCCTAGGTATTTGAATTTCTGTACTTGCCTGATTTGTTCTCCCTTGCTAAAAAGCTTGCATTCTGGATTGTTTTTCTTCTTAGATACTACCATACATTCAGTCTTTTTTACATTTAGAGACAATCCCAGCTTTTCACTCTCTTCTACAACAATATTTAGAAGCCTTTGTAAATCCTCTTCCGATCCTGCTAATAGAGAAGTATCATCTGCATATCTTAAGTTGTTCAGATTTTCACCATTCGCTTTGAGTCCTTCACTTCCATCCAAGTTTCTTAAAATTACTTCACTGTACAAGTTGAACAGGTCTGGTGACATCACACAACCTTGTCTCACTCCCCTTTTAATATTTGTGTACTCACTGAGTTCTCCACCTACCCTTACCGCAGCAGTTTGATCCCAATAGAGATTTCTAAGCACCCTCAAGTCTTTTCCGTCAATATCTAGCTGATTCAGCATCTCAAACAACTTTTCATGCTTTACCTTGTCAAAAGCCTTAGAATAGTCAATAAAGCATATGTAGAGATCCTTTTGAACTTCAATACATCTTTCCATTAACATTGATAATGTGAATATTGCATTATTGATTATGTACACCTGCTCCAAAATTGATTCTACGTGATGGCGCAAGCAAATATTAATATCGTCGGCACGTCATAGTATCCATATTAACGCCTCAAGCCCATCTCCTCCCTATTTTCGTTTAGATACGTGTCCTTTCATTTCTTTCCTTGATGCTTCTCTATTTTTAAGCCTCCAGACTTTTAGAAGTTTATTACAAAGAGAAAACATTATCTGCAGTTTTCGGGGATTTAAAAAAAGTGCAATAGTTTAAGAATACCATCACTAATTTTTACCTATGTTTTTTTTATTTAACCAAGTTTAATCTTTTCTTTAAACAATGCTAGAAAGTTAACATGATATTCTTGAAAAAATAATACTTAATTTACCTAGAGAAAATTCACAAATGAAAAAGCTTGCTTTTGAGCAGTCTCTATCAAAGAGAAAAGCTTCTTTATTCCGTTTTTTGTTCACAATCACACAATGCTCTCGATATCGGTAATTATTTGGTTCACCAGGATACCAGGGGACATTGGTTATCTGAAGAAAGAAAATATGCAATGTTTTTTTTTTCTTTGTAAGTCATTCGCACAAATTGCAGTTTAGAAAAAAAAAAGTTGTTGAGCACTTGAATGAGGCGATACAAAATGAAGAAATGTCATTACATAATTATTTTTCTGCGAAGGATTGTTGAAATATTCTTTAGAAACTTAAAAAAAGAATATAAAACAGTCAATAAAGTGAAATCCTATAGCGGGAAAATATTATGTACAATTCATTGAACTAGTTATTAACAGAACCTGTAAACTATAAGTTTAAAACTGTTGGTTTCAGTAGCTTTCGTTCTAACCTCTTGTCTGTCATCGAGCCAAGTAAAATCGCCTTCATGATTTCGATCGTTTAGCCCAATCCAGCATGCCTCACCGACAAGTGTGTCCCTCTCTTCTGTAAAAGAAATTTGATATTCAATTAATAAACTCTTTGAAATAAGGCACCCTTATAATTGCTTATTCATTTTTTCTTGGTCCGGTCACAATATTGTCCCGACCGAGAAAAATTGAATTAAAAATTATAAAGGTCAATTACTTTAAATGGTTTTCATTCATTTAATTTAAATTGAATATCAATACCAAACATAAAAAACGTTTTTTTTTCTAACTTGCGAACCACTTAATTCACATAATATATATATATATATATATATATATATATATATATATATATATATATATATATATACTGCCTTTCATTTCCCTTGTAAACTCTACATTTTTTTCTTGGCTATATAATATATTATATACTATATTAACTATATTGACTCTATGAATACTCTCTTATCTTAAAATTTTGTCACAATCTCATGTCTCTTATTTAGAATTGTGAAATTTAATATTATATCCCACCTATTTATATCAGTGTTTCGTGTTATGTCAGAAAAACACAACACACATAATTTATGTACATGTTTCTCCAATGAATAGTTAAGCGGGAAAAAATGTTTAGGTTCATTATATCATATAAAGTAAGTATAGCAATGTAACACATAAAGGAAAAATCGCAAACCATTGTGTTTCTAAGAATTAACAATAAATTTGGGTAATTATAACACAAGTAGAAACATAAACATTTGATTTCTACGTCTATAAGCGAAGAATACCATAAATCAGATTTTCTTTCTCCTTGTTGTAATTGATCAACAAATCTGCGCCTTGAGCTTGGCATGCTTTTCTAGCATCATCCCATGACTTCTTTGACAAGAACAGCTTAATGCAAGATCGAGATGTTTTGCTTGTATGCCATCCAGGTGGACACGATGCTTTATTAAATATAGTAGAGGTAAAATTTATTGTATGTGCCATAAAAGGTTATAAATCAATATCCCGCTAGACTCTGTATGATTTAAAAGAAAGAGCAAACATAAAAAGTCACGAATATCATTATACAAATATACTTTAGAAAAAAACAGGAAATACGATAGACTATCATGGAAAAAATAGCAAAAGATAATTACATTACATAAAAAAAGTGTTATACAACGATTGTAAGTGTATGTTTTAGTCTTCTTCTTTTTTAAATCGAGAGCTACTTTTCATTTATGTGAAACATAGTATGTTTTTTTTTGTTTTGTTTTTAAACTTTTATTTTTAAGAACCGTATTGACAAGACATGAATTATGGCTAATTTTAATGCAGAAAATTTGTAAGTTTAGATTAACATTAAACTACATATGCAAAAAGTCCCAGGTTCACCTGATGCAGTCTTACGTTATTGCGTTATAATTTGTTCCCTTCTAATGAAGCACAATAATTCGTTAAAAGAAATAAAAATAAAATAAAAAATAATTCTAAAAGAATTAAATTGTATATATTGTTAACATTTTTTTCAACATTTACCATCCATTGTTGATATGAAATATATACTATCATTACGTTAAATATTCTACTCATATTTTTAAACCAATGGTTAATAAATTCACGTTGTAATCCTCAAAAAATATTTACGTATGTATTTTTTTATCTGCTACTATGCTCTTAAATGAAAGTAAAGACATATCCTTTTTCATCCTGCTACTGCTGCTGCTACTGCTACTGCTACTGCTACTGCTACTGCTGCTGCTGCTGCTGCTGCTACTGCTACTGCTACTGCTACTGCAACTGCTACTGCTACTGCTACTACTACTACTACTACTACTACTACTACTACTACTACTACTACTACTACTACTACTACTACTACTACTACTACTACTACTACTACTACTACTGCTACTACTGTTAGTACTGCTACTACTGCTACTGTTTTTACTACTGCTACTACTGTTGCTGGTACTACTACTACTACTACTACTACTACTACTACTACTACTACTACTACTACTACTACTACTACTACTACTACTACTACTACTACTACTACTACTACTACTACTACTACTACTACTACTACTACTACTACTACTACTACTACTACTACTACTACTACTACTACTATTTCTACTGATGCTTCTGCTGCTGCTACTTATGACCAAAATAATGATCCTATGCAAAAGTTTTAAGACGTCGATGAAGAAGATAGAGGACAGGAATAAAATTGAGCAACGATATCATATTTTAATATGTGTATCTGTTTTCTTCTATGGTACTAAAAGACGAATGCGGGCAAAAAAAAATATCCAGAGCTTGAAGTTGTTGAAAACCGATCTAGAGTGCAATATTGAGTCTATCCTGATATAGAGATAAATTTTTGAGCAGCTGCACAAGAGATTGGAGATAACAGATTTTTCATTCTTATGAACTTTTTTTTAATCGTGTGTAATGAAATCAAAAGAAACTGTGTTGCCAGGAGCTCACGCAATAAGATGAATCATAAAAGGAAAACTTAAACGCAAAACCAGCTGACTTGGTCACGTTATGAGAAGAGAGAAACTAAAACATCTTGTGACATAAGGAATATTCGAAACAAAAATCCCTAAAGGAGATTAGAGAGAAAATTTATTCGACTGACCAACAATGAGGCTAAATGTTGATCGAGTCTCAAGCTTTTAATTGACGATGGATCGAGATGAGTCAAAGGTATTGAACGCCTGCCCTAAAGATTAAGGCATCTGCGTTATTGACACTGATTTAAAGAATATGTTAGTGATGCATTTTTTGTTTAAATTTTCTCTCATAATCGTTTAGATATAATTTTAAAACCTCGGTTAATATTTCAGTGATTTAAACATCCCACAACTCATATTAACATACTCATGAGTATATTTTTCTCTCTATTCAATCTACAGACTTATTAGTTTGCAAAGAAGAGCCACTTTTAAATCCAAAATTCACAGGTGCAAGTTAAATGTTGCCATAAACTGAAATAATATTTGATTTATCTAGTAAGTCTAAAACTTTGTACATCGCTAGATTAAAGTTGCTTTACCTTGTGAACTGATACAAAGTTGGAAGTCCGAAATGAGGCAAAGATAAGTAACTGATGCTACATGGAGAATCACTAACTAATTCATGGTCTTACCCAACGACGTTTCTAATTCTAGTAGAGCTTAATAAAATAAAAAAAAGGATTCCAGTTTTACTTTATTTTTATTTAACCAAAGGATATTCCTTTTGCTTCCGATTTATTCATGTTTGTACTTTTTTGTTCTGTTTTGTTTTGTTTGTTTTTGTTTTTTTTTGTTTTTTGTTTTTTTTTAATTCTATCTAGATTTAATTGGAAAGCGTAAATATGTCCAACGTTCTTCAAAAATTTATTTTTGTTGATGGCTATTTATTTGCCCATCCAGGTTTGCCACTTATTTTTATGCGATTGAGATACTCCCGTAGAAGAATTACTTTTCAAATATTTCATGCGTAAAGCTAATAGACACATTTGACGATGAAGATTCCTAATGCTCTGTACGGACTTGCTGGTATTTTTTGAGGCGTTAAAAATGATCTTTTGCGGCATTAGATAATAAAATCACATTGGCGAGCCAATTGTGTAGATATTTCAATAAATTTTCAATTGTGCAGTTAAGTTGGATATTATATAAGAGAATCTAAATGAAATCAAAGACATCCATTTCACAATATCGAGAGTTTTATCTGGTTCTAACAGCGATTCTAGTACAGCATCCTTTACTTCCAATTTGGCAAACCATGGGAGGCGATTGAGAGCGATATTAGCTCATTTTAACAAACTACAATAGATATATAGACTTATCTAATCAAATGAAAAACTTGATGTTAGTCATTCACTAAAACTACTGCTATCTTTTATTGTCCCAACTATTCGATAAATTAGATATTATAACCTTTTTTTGTATTTTTATTGACTCTTTGACTTTAACGAATTAGAAACTTAAAATATAATAAAAATGAATTTTGAAAATTGTTGCTTTCCATATGGCCTTCTTAAAAACTGGCGCGGTTATACTTACCTAAAAAATGGCATGTTCGCGAAAAGAAAAGCGGTTTTGATATTTATCACTAGGCAGAAAAGTAAACGTAATTCATGTCAGTAAGTAATAAAATTATGGCGTTCTCGTCTAGCAAATCTCAGTAATTAAGCCCATTTTTTCAAACCATCTTGACAGTGTCAAAATAGAGCTCTTGATGTGATGCTACCTGAAGTCAGTCTTTCACGATGACATAACGTAAACAGGAGAATTACATTAGAAGTGACACTACTTGCTCCATTACGAACAGCCTGTTTGCCACTAGCAATAATACTGTGAGTGTTGTTAATTCTAATTCGCAGCGCTGATGATGCAATGCACGATCTTATATGTTCACTCTAAGTTTATCATTATGGCTTACTTGTGGGTAGTATTTTATTTAATTAGACTATTTTTATCCATGCAATGCAGTCTTTATGTAATGTATTTTGTTGCTATTTTTTTTGTTGTTGAAAAATAAGAAAATAGTAATCTGACAGGTCGGACGTGATAACATGTTAATTTACTTTAGAAATCAATTTTTTTTTTACTTTTCCGAAGAATACTTCCAAATTTATGAAAAAACGCAATGTAAATGAAAAAACGCAATGTAAATGAAAAAACTGTTTTTAAATAATTTCAACAAAGACTGTTTTCCTTTTTATTTTACAAAAAAAAAAGGGATTAACAAATATCAAACGTACACTTAAAAAAATAGAACTTAAACACTTATTGCTATATTCAAAATCTCATTGTTTTTGAGTTTTAGAGGTTTGCACCTAAAATAATGGTTAATTTAAATGTGGTAATTCATTGATCATAGCTGTAATTATGGGACTTATAGATATCTATTATAGTAAGGTTTTTCCGCAAAAGCCAAGAAGGTTATCGTGTTACCTTCAGCCTCAAAACCATTTTTAGAGTTTTTACTTCTTCCATTATCCGTACGCTTCTGATTTTTAGAAACCTTTTAATTTTATCATTGCAACCTGTCTGGGTCGAAAGATTATAATAAAGTCTGTTTATGCTATATTTCTTTAAAGAAGTAGAAATTTTAAAATATATAGCCTAATGTTAAAATAGAAAAGTATTACAATGCTGTTGACACTGCAGCTATGTATGTAGTGAAAAGTCAATACAAATGTAAAATAATAATTGTTTTTCCTTGTTTTGTTTTGTTTTTTGTAATTTTAGGTTAATAGTTTTTTTTTAAATATTTTTTTTCACGAACGAATGTTGTACTAACAAAACCACTACAAGCGAAGCAAAAAACTTAACGATGATGTACATCTTTTTTTAAACTCTTTAATCAATAAGAAAAAAAAATGATACCAATGTTCCAAAACTCTAGACTGTATTAGTTTAAATGTATAATTCTAAGGACAAGAAAAACTAATTAAAATAGGAATTGTGTAAAAGAAATACATTTACTTTCCCAAAACCAGTAAACTTTTTTTTATATTCATTCAAACTAATAATAAATGAAAAGTCGTTTTGTTTGTAGTATATATATATATATATATATATATATATATATATATATACTACAAACAAAACGGCTTTTCATTTATTAATATATATATATATACACACACATACACATATTGATTCTTATTCATCATTTGTTATGATCTAACTTGTACTTAAGGTGTAAACCTCTCATTTAACATTTTTTTTTACTCAGTAACTATGCAGTTTACTTGCGTAATACTTAAAAAAATCTATGAAGTCTAGGTCCTTTAATAAGGAGAATAAAATATAGAAACCAAAGATGTTGCTTAGATTGACAAAAAAAAATATTTAAATTTTTAAATTAAATCTTATTAAATTGAAGTTACATTACCTTTTGAAGTGACGCATAGATCTAAGTTCAAAAAAAAGAAAAGTAAAAGGCATCCCCTTTTCCAAAAAAATAAGCATGATGCCTTCATAACCTAGATCATCGTAATTTTTTTATACTCTATTTTTGATTAAACTGACATGTACATTTAAAAAATGACTTCAAACAATCGTTACTTTGTTACCATCCTATGCTTTGACTTCTACTCATTTGCAGGATACTTAAAAAAAAGACAACATGTTATTTATTAATATTTTATATAAAAAAGTTCCAATTTGTTAATCTTCTTCATAAAACCATACTGGTATCGCTTCCGGATTTAAAAGTTCGATTAAGTGCGATGGAGCAATTCCCCTTTAATTGCTAAAAAAAGGGGTGCACAAACATTTTTTTTTTAATTTATTTTTTTAATTAAAAAAATTGTCGCACTTATATCTTACACTTAAGAATTAAGTAGCACTTTGCGTGTTGGAAATTGAAGGATAATTTAAGCCAAAACCATCTTTCTCAGCAAAAATATAGTACTAGTACTGAACAAATTACTAATACTACTATACAAGTCCTGATGATTTTCTTAAAGTAATGGTTTGTTCTTTATCTTTCCTAATCGCACCTCATGCTGCTAGCCATATGCGCTCTCACTCTGCCTTTTACTTGTTACTACTGAGAGACGCATTAACTAAGGCAGAAGATAAGATCAATAAGTTTCTACGCATTCACTCGAATGAGCAACTTTACTTTTTTTTTCTCAAATCTAAGCTAAGATTCCAATTTTGTTTTGGTTATAAGGAGCATTTCCTAATATCTTTAAAACATCTCCTTCTTTGATCTTTAAAGCATAGTTTAAAAACAAAGCATTCACTCAACACCAGTGAACTTGTTTACAGCATGAAAAAACTACTGAGTATAAGCCAGGCTTTCTCCCACTCTCGCCAAGATATTGGCAAGAGAGAAAAGTGGTGGTTTTTATCTTTTCCAACGAAATGTCTATTTTTGGCTGTATGCAAACGTTCTCGCGAGTTGACCTTCACACAAATATAAAAAATATGTTTACTCCCTGTTTCAATTTTACGTTGTCATTTTCAGATTCTCATCCCAACCATAAGATCTTGTATCAAGCCTAAAAAAGACAAGTATTTTAGTCTCAACATAAACTGAAAATTCAAATTCTGTATTTGGCTCATTGCCAAGCCCTTTTGTTCTCTTTTTCTCTGTGATAACCGTTCTACATCACAGTTATTGAAAGAAGAGAAAAAGAAAAAGGAAAAAAAAATCTGAAAAAGTTCGAGAAAAGACATGTGTGCAACGACGACACTTACATGTAAGCATAGCTCAACTAGATGTGGAATCATCAGGTTACGCCCAATCCCCCATTCCCACCCTCCTGTAATCTCCATATCTACTCAACTGACAATCATTTCTCTGCGCATGGTTCCTTAATCGTCTTTTATTTTGTTCTCCCTCCTCCCTCCCTTCTGCGTCAAACTCCTGTAATCTCCATATCTACTCAACTGACAATCATTCCTCTCCGCATAGTTCCTTAATCGTCTTTTACTTTGTTCTCCCTCCTCCCTCCCTTCTGCGTCATACTCCTGTAATCTCCATATCTACTCAACTGACAATCATTCCTCTGCGCATAGTTACTTAATCGTCTTTTACTTTGTTCTCCCTCCCCCCCCCCCTCCCTTCTGCGTCATACTCCTGTAATCTCCATATCTACTCAACTGACAATCATTCCTCTCCGCATAGTTCCTTAATCTTCTTTTACTTTGTTCTCCCTCCCGCTCTCCCTTCTGCGTCATACTCCTGTAATCTCCATATCTACTAAACTGACAATCGATCCTCTCCGCATAGTTCCTTAATCTTCTTTTACTTTGTTCTCCCTCCCGCCCTCCCTTCTGCGTCATACTCCTGTAATCTCCATATCTACTCAACTGACAATCATTCCTCTGCGCATAGTTCCTTAATCTTCTTTTACTTTGTTCTCCCTCCCGCTCTCCCTTCTGCGTCATACTCCTGTAATCTCCATATCTACTCAACTGACAATCATTTCTCTGCGCATAGTTCCTTAATCGTCTTTTACTTTGTTCCCCCTCCCGCCCTCTCTTCTGCGTCATACTCCTGTAATCTCCATATCTACTCAACTGACAATCATTCCTCTGCGCATAGTTACTTAATCGTCTTTTACTTTGTTCCCCCTCCCCCCTCCCTTCTGCGTCATACTCCTGTAATCTCCATATCTACTCAACTGACAATCATTCCTCTCCGCAAAGTTCCTTAATCGTCTTTTACTCTGTTCCCCCGATTTTTTCAAATTGCTTTTCCTCTTTTTATATCAGAAGCCAATAATAACATTTTCCCTCTGTTATCCCTCTTTTTTCTTCCACCTTCCCCCGAAAGCTTCTTTAAGTCCCCATTGCCCATCACCATTCCCATTCCACTTGATGGATTCACCTCGACTTATATATATATATATATATATATATATATATATATATATATATATATAATATATATATATATATACACATACATACATACATACATACATCCAATTGGATCTATATTTCTTTCTCAAAAACGCTTTCCAGATCTGTCTATCCATCTATTTATTTTGCTTATCATCCCTTTTCTCTCTCTCTCTCTCTCTCTCTCTCTCTCTCTCTCTCTCTCTCTCTCTCTCTCTCTCTCTGTCTCTTTTTCTCTCTAAAAGCAAAACGTACTATGATTATGAGCGTCCCATGCTCTCTGTCAATAATTCTAGGGACAAACGAAACTCATGCATATAAATCAAAGGCCAATTTACAAACCCTTCCTTGATGGAATGATCCAGGTAAAAATATTTGGTCAAGCTACCGGGAATCTGGTATAATTTAAATTGCCACTGTGAGTAAAATTTTCAGCCACAATCGTAGATTCTTGACTGGTTTTCAGAATTGCTTTAGTCCAGAGCTTTAAAATATTTTCAGAGACTCACACAGAATGCTAGACGAGAACGATATCAGTTTCGTGTTGAGGTTTTGCAGACCTTCCTACTTCATGTAGATGTTATTATTTAATCAATTTCCCACTTGATTTTAACATTGAACAGTCTCTGAGATAATCATCTTTGTGTTATGATTTTATCACAAACTTTTAAATTCTCTCTCCCACTCTAGGTTCTCTATCTCACAATCTTTTACTTCAACTTTTTTCTCTCACTTTTGATATATATATATATATATATATATATATATATATATATATATATATATATTTCATCCATCTCTATCTGGTTCTTCCTCATTAAATACCCCCCTCCCCCACACCCCTCTCTCTCTCTCTCTCTCTCTCTCTCTCTCTCTCTCTCTCTCTCTCTCTCTCTCTTACTCTTAATGAGTCTGTCCTTATTATAAATCTTTCTAAATAATTATGTCTTTCCTTTATCTCCATGTTATTTCTATCCATAATTCTCTCTTGAACAAGCGTCAATGTACACGCTCTGTCTATGCTTATGACTGGTCTTCCATTTTTTAACCACTGCTCTCTGCTGATGTTTCTGTATTTCTGTGGTTTTCTAACCTCCGTGTGGGACAATTTCTTTATTGTATTATTAATTCTTCCTCTTTCATTTTCACCCTGCCTCTCTCTCTCTCTCTCTCTCTCTCTCTCTCTCTCTCTCTCTCTCTCTCTCTCTCTCTCTCTTTCTCTCACTCACTCACCCTGTAAGTGTATGTGTGTGTCTGTCTCTATCATAATCTGTCGTTTTGTCCGTATATAGTTCATTCTTTCTCTATACCCGAGAGACCTTATTTCTTTCTTTTTTTTCACTTTATTTCTCTTAATGCGCGCGCTCTCCCTGTCTGTCTGTCTGTCTGTCTGTCTCTCTCTCTCTCTCTCTCTCTCTCTCTCTCCTTCTCCTGATCCATCGCTCTTCACTTTTTCTTTTCTTTGCGACTCTTTCTTTTTCCGGGTTCTGTCCTATCCTAGCCCTCCAAGTTTTTCTAACTTTCTCTCTCTCTTTCGCCCTCTTTCTTTCGCTCTCTCTCTTTCTATCTCTCTCTCTCTGTCTCTCTCTCTGTATCTCTCTCTCTCATAATCTTTCAATTTGTCTGTATGTAGTTTACTCTCTCTATATACCCAAGGGACATCATTCATTTCTTTTTTGTTTTTCACTTTTTTTTTCTCTTAATACGCTCTCTCTCTCTCTCTCTCTCTCTCTCTCTCTCTCTCTCTCACTGTGTGTGTCTCCCTCTCTCTCCTTCTCCTGATCCATCGCTCTTCACTTTTTCTTTTCTTTGCGACACTTTCATTTTCCGGGTTATGTCTGATCCAAACCCTCTCAGTCTTTCTAACTCTCTCTCTCTTTCGCCCTCTTTCTTTCGCTCTCTCTCTATCTATCTATCTCTCTCTTTCTCTCTCGCTCTCTCTGTCACACACACACTTACTTTTTATCATTTTTTTTTATTTACAAGTATTCTATATCTTTACGTCCGTTCCTAGTTCAGCCTATTCATACATCTTCCTCTGTAAATGTGTATCGCCATTTCTACCAATTTTTTTCACGATTCTTCCTTTTTCAATGTCTCTCTCTTTCTCTCCTCCTCTCTATCTCTATCTCTCTCTGTCTATGTCTATCTCTGTTTTCTGTGCATCTATCTTGTCATTTTCTAATATTTTCTTTATAATTAGATGTGTCCATGGCAGTTATTTAGTCTTCGGTACTTTTTAACTATTTGTGGATCTTTTTTTTCTACTCTTTCTGATTTTTCTTCCACACTTTCTCTCCTTCTGTCTCCCTCTGTTTCATCTTTTTGATCCTCTCTCTACTTCACTTCCATTTGCTTTCTCTCTCTCTCTGTCTAAGTCTCTGTCACTCTCTCTCTCTCTCTCTCTCTCTCTCTCTCTCTCTCTCTCTCTGCTGATGTTTCCAACCTATGCGGAAAGTAGTCGTTTTCATCATTCTTGTCTTTGAATCAATTTTTACCAGCGATCCTTTACCGTTACAACCTAATTGTCACCAGTTTCCTTGGTTTACACTACAGCCCTAATTGGAAGCCTGTTTTCCTTGCGAATCCTCACATGGAACCCATCTGTTCTGTGTTTATAAATTTTACTATGGTGGATATCTTTCGAACATCGGCTTTTTGTTAGCATTTTCATCAGTCGTCTTTTATTTTCTTATGCGTCGGCAAACAATATGTTTCATCTTCATGATTGTGTCTCTAATTTTACTCTTTTGTAAAAAAAAAAAAGAAGGTCCATTACAGGCGAATCAATGACTCTAAGAAATGAATACTTTAAACCTTTTCCCATTACCACCCAAGTGACTACAACTGAATTACTTTTCTCGAACAGTTTATTTGCTCTCTGTCTCTCTTTTTCTTTTTCTTGTCTCTCCCCTCACTTAAGATGACCATTTTTTTTTTCTTTTTCTTTGCGTCTCGTCACCCACTTGATATAAATATTTCTTTTTCTTTCTTGTGCTTCTATGTCAATACATTACTTTTCTCTCTTTAATTTTTTTCCACACTCTTTTTTGTTATCTCTTTCTTCTTTGCCTCTCTTCTCAGACTTTTGATAAATTAACTTTACCTTTATGTCTCTGTGTATATCAGTTTATTACATAATATTTTCCTTATGTGTCGCTATTTCCTTACAGTCTGAAAAGCAGATATGACGTGCCAATCACCAGTTAAATGTTAAATGTCTCTCAAATGAAAGATAACAAAGAAATAGTTGGGTGTTGCATATTTAATGGATAATGGCCCTTTCAAAATTAAAAAAAAAATACATCTTCCTATAAAGGAAGATATTCAATTCCCCATAAGGGGAGAAATGTCATTAGATTGCAGGGGGTGAAGGGTTTCAGCTCTGAACCTCCGCCATATAGACACTCTCAGGATAGCCGGCCCACCGACACCACATTGACAAAGTACCCAAGTCGCCGGTACCTCTGAGCAGGTTGTGCTTCTCACACGACCCACGACAAAACTTCCCTGCCAGCATCCAAGCACCAAAGTGATGCGCACAAGTTCAACCGCTCTCGATTTATGTTAAGTAAACAGCGACACACTTTGTTAATGCGGTTTACTTGCGACGCATTTTATTACAATTTTGTTTAATATCTATTTGAAAAAGGTAAAACCCCGTGAAATGTAACTACAACCTGCACTTCTTACCGAATATTAAGTAAATAAAAACATATTTTTCTGTCTTGATACATAGTGGGATGAATGTTTCAATTTTTTCAAGAAAATCATTTAAAACCGTGTATGATACGCAACTCTATATCATAACTGATTTACTTTAAATAGTCGTCCTTTTTATCTAGGGGTGAGTTTGTTCAGTTTGTCAACACAACTGTGTGTTTGTTTACTTTTCTTTGCTTCGTGCGTCGTTATTCGACTTTTCCTTTTTTTCCGGTTATTTCCCTTCCACCTTCTCTCAATCTTTCTATGTCTGTCTCGGTCTGTCTCTCTGTCTGTCTTTCTCTCTCTTAATTTCTCTATCCTTCTATCTATATCTATATCTATATCTATTTGTCTGTTCCTTGCCTCTATCCTGTCATTTTCGAATATTTCTTTTTTTTTTTAATTTTATTTTCATTGGATATGTCCATGGCAGTTCATTAGTCTTTCTTTCTTTCTAAATAACTTTGTGTCGCTATTTCTTTTCTTGTAATTCTGATTCTTCATCTACCACACTATCCCTTCTGCCTCCCTCTGTTTCATCTCTCCATTACCTCTGTCTACTTAACTTCCACTTGCCCTCTCTCTCTCTCTCTCTCTCTCTCTCTCTCTCTCTCTCTCTCTCTCTCTCTCTCTCTCTCTCTCTCTCTCTCTCTCTCTCTCTCTCTCTCTCTCTCTCTCTCTCTCTCTCTCTCTCTCTCTCTCTCTCTCTCTCTCTCTCTCTCTCTCTCTCTCTCTCTCTCTCTCTCTCTCTCTCTCTCTCTCTCTCTCTCTCTATCTCTCTCTCTATATATCTCCCTCTCTAATGGTCTGTCTTTTTGTTTCTATATAGTTTACTCTTTCTCTTTACCCGAGCGACCTTATTTCTTTCTTTTTTCACTTTAATTCCCTTAATACGCTCGCTCTCTCTGTCTCTCTTTCTGTCTAGTTCTCTGTCTGTCTCTCTCTTTCTTCTTCGCTTTTTCTTTTTCTTTTTCATGCGATTCTTTCTTTTTCCGGGTTATTTCCAAACCTTCTCAATATCTCTGTATGTCTGTCTGTCTGTCTGTCTGTCTGTCTCTCTCTCTCTCTCTCTCTCTCTCTCTCTCTCTCTTCTTTCTTCTTCTCTCTCTTTTGCTCTATTTTTGTCTGTCTGTTTTTTCTCTCTTTCTCTTTCTCTCTCTCTCTTTCACTCTCTCCTCTCTCTCTTCTTTCTTCTTCTCTCTATTTTGCTCTATTTTTGTCTGTCTGTTTTCTCTCTCTTTCTCTTTCTCTCTCTCTCTCTCTCGCTCTCTCTCTATCTCTATCTCTCTCTGTTCATGTCTATATGCGACTACCTATCTCTATGTCTATCTCTCTCTAATCTCCGCCTCTATCTTGGCATTTTCGTTTTTTTGTTGAAATTATTTTAATAGATTTCGATGTCTCCATGGCAGTTTATTAGTCTATCTGACTTTATTACTATGTGTCGCTCTTTCTTTCCTCTATTTCTGTTTCTTTACCTTCAGTCTTCATCTGTTTCATCTTTTTGATCCTTTCTCTACTTTACTCCTATTCGCTTT
>JAWDGP010005089.1:12500-28082 GCA_033675545.1 Elysia crispata | reverse complement strand
ACGTCTTCATTTCTCTCTCTCTCTCTCTCTCTCTCTCTCTCTCTCTCTCTCTCTCTCTCTCTCTCTCTCTCTCTCTCTCTGTTTCTCTCTCTAAAAGCAATACGCACCATGAGAATGAGTGTCCCATGTTCTCTACATTTTTTTGCTCTGGATGGATGGATTGACAAAGAGAGAGAGAGAGAGACAGAAAGATACAGACAGACAGACAAACAAACAGACAGACAGACAGATAGACAGACAGATAGTCGGAAACAACGATATTAGGAATAAAGAGAGTAATAGAGATACTAAAAGAGAAAAAGTGTTAAAGTGGAAAACCAAGAAGAGAAGAAAGAAAAGGCACACGCGTTAATCACTTAGCAAGCGCATGAACTGTTTACACACGTGTGTGCAAAATTAACAACTCATGTATAAAAAGTATTAAAAGATAAAAGATACAAAATGTGTCTAAATCGTATGCCTGTGTCGTAAATCATATTAGTTTTATTTTAGTCATAAAGTTGTTCAATGCGCTAAGATGTTTATGGTATAAGAAAAAAAAATATGAAACAAATTTGATATAATGATCTCAATCATGATTTTATACAAAGACAATAAACTGTTCGGGGAAAGTGATTCGTATCATGTAGGCCAGATGGACCCCCCACCCACACACACACACACACACCCACCCACCCCCACCCACCCAGTCCCCCATCGAAGCAACCACATGTTGTCAAGGAAGAAACACAATGAAGGCCGATGCATCAGAAAATAAAAGACGATGTTCGAAAGATATCCAACATAGTATACTTTTCAACCATATAAAACTTGGTTTACATGTACATAGTTTAGTGAGAAAATCTTAATTCGAAGTAGAGCGGTAGCGCAAAGCAAGGAGGCTGATGACAATAAAGATGAAACGATGAAATATCGCTTGTAAATATTTACTCAAGGACCAGAAAGATGAAAACGACCAATATCGAAAAAGGGTAGAAAAGCACAGAAATACAGAAACATTAGCAGAAACACCTGGTTATAAAGAAAGGGAAGACCAATCAAACCCATAGGCAGAGCGCATACTTTGACGCATAATAATTCAAGAATTAGAGATAGAAATGACATGTAAGAAAAAAAAATAAGAAAAATATATTTAGAAAGATTTGTAAAGAAGAAAGAACCATTGAGGGAGGCAGAGACAGAAAGAGAGAGAGAGACAGAGAGAGAGAGAAAGGGAGAGAGAGATTGAGAGAGCGAAAAATATAAGGAAGAAAGGACGCACAGGTTTTGAGAAAGAATGATTTTTATACAGACATCGACAGAAAGAGAGAGAGAGAGAGAGAGAGAGAGAGAGAGAGAGAGAGAGAGAGAGAGAGAGAGAGAGAGAGAGAGAGAGAGACAGAGAGAGAGAGAGAGTGAAAGAATAATAGCCAGAAATAGAAGAGTGTAATCCTCCCACACAGTTAACTAGAAAAAGGAAGTTATGAACTGAAATAGAGAGAAACGGAAAGATTTTTTTAAAAAATGGATTGAATGTAAGAGAACAGTTGCAAAGAAGAAAGATAGTGAGGCACAGAGAGAGAGAGAGAGAGAGAGAGAGAGAGAGAGAGAGAGAGAGAGAGAGAGAGAGAGAGAGACGGAGAACGAGAGAGGGGTGGGGTAGAGAGGAGGCAAAGAGAGAGAAAGACAGAGGGAGACTGAATAAGAAATAGTGTCGAAGAGGACGAATTAGAAAGAGAAGAAAGAAATAGTAACCTAAATTCAGAGAAAAAGAAAGAGTAATAAATCTAACTAGATACATGTATTAAAAATGTAAAAAAAAAACTATTTTGAAAATAACAAAATAAAGGCAAAGAAAAGAAGGATAGATATAAACAAAGAGAGAGAGAGAGAGAGAGAGTGTGTGTGTGTGTGTGTGAGAGAGAGAGAGAGAGAGAGAGAGATCGAAGAGAAGGAACCAGAGAGAGATAGAACAAATAGCAAAACACAGTTACAGAGGAAGATTTATTAATATACTGATTTAGATACGGACACTTTAAATGAAAAAAAAAATTATTCAAAAATGAGATAAGAGGCACACAGTAGAGCTAAAAAGAGAGAGAGAGAGAGAGAGGAAGAGAGAGAGCGAGAGAGATAGAGAGCAATTAAGAGAAAGAGAGAGAGAGAGAGAGAGAGAGAGAGAGAGAGAGAGAGAGAGAGAGAGTTTGTGAAAGTGTGCAAGAGATAAACCCCCGAAAAAAAGAAAGAAATATGGACACACAGGTAAAGAGAAAGAGTGAGCTGTAAAGAGACATACACAGAGATCGAAACAAAATAGATCAAAATTCATAGAACAGAGGTAGAAAGAGAGAGAGAGAGAGAGAGAGAGAGAGAGAGAGAGAGAGAGAGAGAGAGAGAGAGAGAGAGAGTGAGTGAGTGAGACAGACAGACAGAGAGACAAACAGTCGGAAACAAAGATATTAGGAATAGAGAGAGTTATTGAGATGCTGAAAGAAAAAAGTGTTAAAGTGGAAAACCAGGAAGAGAAGAAAGAAAAGGTACACGCGTTAATCACTTAGCAAGCGCATGAACTCTTTACATACGTGTATGCAAAATTAACGACAACTCATGTATAAAAAGTATTTTAAAAAAAAAGATAAAAAATGCGCTTAATCGTATGCCTGTGTCGTAAATCATATTTAATTAAGTAATGAAGTTGTTTAATACGCTAAGATGTTTATGGTAGAAGCGAAAAACTATGAAACAATTTTAATATAATGATCTCAATCATAATTTTATACAAAGACCATGAACTGTTCGGGCAAAGTGATTCGTATACGTAGGACAGATGTAACCATGAGTGATGGGGGGCGGGGGAAGAAACATATAACAATCAATTTGATGGGCCCACCAATACCCACCCCATGCACCCCCAATCCCCCATCGCAACGACACAATGTGAAGAGAGAAACACACGGGTAAAAAAAAAACGACACAATGTGAAGAGAGAAACACAATTATAGAGCCCGAAATACAATGTAGGCCGATGCATCAGAAAATAAAAGACAATGCTCGAAAGACATCCAACATAGTATACTCTTCAATCATATAAAACATGGATTGCATGTACACAGTTTAGCGAGAAAAACTTAATTCGAAGCAGAGCTGTAGCGCAAAGCAAGGAGGCTGATGACAATCAAGATGAAACGATCAAGAATCGCTCGTAAATATTTATTCAAAGACCAGAAAGATGAAAACGACCAATTTTGAAAAAGGGTAGAAAAGCACAGAAATACAGAAACATTAGCAGAAACAACTGGTTATAAAGAAAGGAAAGACCAATCAAACACAGAGGCAGAGCGCATACTTTCATGTTTATTAAAGAAATAAAGATAGAAATAACATTAAAAAAAAAAAAGAAAGAAAAAAATATTTAGAAAGATTTGTAATGAAGAAAGAACCATTGAGAAAGCGAGAGAGACAAAAAGAGAGAGAGAGAGAGAGAGAGAGAGAGAGAGAGAGAGAGAGAGAGAGAGAGAGCGCGAAAAATATAAGGAAGAAAGGACGCACAGGTTTCGAAAAGGAATGATTTTATACAGACATTGACAGAAAGAGAGAGAGCGAGAGAGAGAGAGAGAGTGAAAGCGGAAGACCCAGAAATAGAAGAGTTAAATAGAAAAAGTGATTTATAAACTGAAATAGACAGAAAAAAATAGGAATGAAAGAGAACATTGGTAAAGAAGAAAATAGTGAGGTGGAGAGAGTGTGTGTGTGTGTGTGTGTGAGAGAGAGAGAGAGAGACAGACAGACAGACAGCCAGACAGACAGAGACAGAGACAGAGACAGAGAGACAGAGAACGAGAGAGGGGTAGGATAGAGAGGGGGCAAAGACAGAAAGAGAGAGAAACAGAGGGAGACTGAAATAAAAATAGTGTCGAAGAGGACGAATCAGAGCGAGAAGGAAGAAATAGCGACTTAAATTCACAGAGAAAGAAAGAGTAATAAATCTAACTAGATACATGTGTTAAAAATGTAAAAAAAAATACTATTTCGAAAATAACAGAATAGAGGCAAAGAAAAGAAGAAAAGAAGGATAGATATATACAAAGAGACGGAGAGAGAGAGAGAGAGAGAGAGAGAGAGAGAGAGAGAGAGAGATCGAAGAGGAGGAACCAGAGAGAGATAGAGAGAGAGATCGAAGAGGAGGAACCAGAGAGAGATAGAACAAATAGCAAAACACAGTTACTGAGGAAGATTTATTAATATACTGATTTAGATACGAACACTTTAAATGAAAAAAAATTTTTTTCAAAAATGAGATAAGAGGCACACAGTAGAGCTAAAAAGAGAGAGAGAGAGAGAGAGAGAGAGAGAGAGAGAGAGAGAGAGAGCGAGAGAGATAGAGAACAATTAAGAGAAAGAGTGAGGTATGAGAGAGAGAGAGAGAGAGAGAGAGAGAGAGAGAGAGAGAGAGAGAGAGAGAGAGAGAGTTTGTGAAAGCGTGCAAGAGATAAAACCGAAAAAAGAAAAAAGAAATATGGACCCACAGGCAAAGAGAAAGAGTGAGCTGTAAAGAGACATACACAGAGATCTAAGGAAAATAGATCAAATTTCATAGAACAGAAGTAGAGAGAGAGAGAGAGAGAGAGAGAGAGAGAGAGAGAGAGAGAGAGAGAGAGAGAGAGCGAAAGAATAATAATAAGAAGAAGAAGATGAGAAGAAGAGCTAGAAAGAGAGAGACAGAGAGCGATTAAGAGATAGAGAGAGTTGGGGAGAGAGATTGAGGGAGCGTGGAAGGAAAATATCCCGAAGGAAAGAAAGAAAGAACACAGGTATGGAGAAAGAGGGAGCTGTATTCAAACAGAGACAGAGGCCTAAACAAAATATATCAAAATTCATAGAAGAGAAGTAGAGGGGGAGAGAAAGAGAGTGAGAGAGAGAGAGATTGAGGGAGCGTGGAAGGAAAATATCCCGAAGGAAAGAAAAAAAGAACACAGGTATGGAGAAAGAGGGAGCTGTATTCAAACAGAGACAGAGGCCTAAACAAAATATATCAAAATTCATAGAAGAGAAGTAGAGGGGGAGAGAAAAAGAGAGAGAGAGGCAGAAAGAGTATAAAGAATAAGTCACTTGCAGTTGGATACAAACAATGAGTAATATGTTGTCATAGACATGGATACAACGACGAAAAGATGATTATGTAATGCTACTGTATACACATATGCAAATAATTTTATCATCTCTGTTAGTTATATTTCTTTCAATTTATGGGAAAATTTGGATTTTTATAAAATCTTACAATTGTTATCCCCTTCTACATCACCACCTATTTATTAGAGACCTTTCACATCTCGCCTTCTCACGTATCATTCTTCTACCCGTGCTTCCCCATTCGAATCAGGTGTAAAATAAAATATCTTTTCCCACTTTCTGAATCTTTATTTCTCTATAGATATTAACCAGCTCTAATATCTAATACAATACCATCTATCTAGACAGATGGTACTGGTCCAATACCAAACACGCGCTCCAGCCTTATCTAACCCTCAAACCAACCAGGTCACCCTCTGCCATCACCATCCCTAGCCGTTGCACTAAACCTTGAAGCATTCTGCGCACTGCCCCTCTCCCAACCAATCATTATTGCCCCGTTTGAGCCCAGCTCTCCCAATGTTTTGTACAACCCTTTAAAGTGATTTTCTCCTACACACAATCTGATGAAGCAACATTAAATAAAGGCGAAACATTTATTTGTAAAATCTATACCGGTAGTTCTGATTTTTCTTTTTCTAGTCCCGTAGTTATAAAGTTGTGTGCCCGTCTCTTTTTAGACCTTGTATCATACTATTTCCAGACACATACGCGTCCTTTTTGGATCCTTTATAATTACCAAGTTGTCCTCCAAGTGTGATGTTTTTGCTTTTCTATTTGGATTTTTCTGTCTGTCTGTTTCTCTCTCTCTCTCTCTCTCTCTCTCTCTCTCTCTCTCTCTCTCTCTCTCTCTCTCTCTCTCTCTCTCTCTCTCTCTCTCTCTCTCTCTCCCCCCCTCCCCCCTCACACACACACACACACACAGTCTCTCATACTCTTTTTGCTTCTCTTCTATGACTTTCGATACATTTTATTTTCAATTTTTCATGTCAGTGTCTTTGTCATTTTTAATCATTCTTTCTCTATATCTGTGTCTCGCTATTTCTTTCTTCTCTGTCTAGTTTTTAGTCTTCCAATGTCTCTGTCTTTTACTCTTGATCTTTCTTTCTTTTTTTTCTGTCGGTGTCAATACAATACCCATCTCGCTGTGTGTCTCAATTTCTTTCTTCTCTGTCCGGTTCTTCGTCTACTGTCTCTCTCTCTCTCTCTCTCTCTCTCTCTCTCTCTCTCTCTCTCTCTCTCTCTCTCTCTCTCTCTCTCTCTTTCTCTCACTATCTATTATTTTCTTTGCCTCTCTTATTCCACCTTTGATACATTTTATGTCATTTTCTTACCAAATGTATCTCTTTTTGTGACGCTATGACTTTCTTCTTTTTTGGTTCTACCTCTTCCACTATCTCTCTCTGTCTCTCTGGCTGCCTATTTTTCTGTCTGACTGTCTCTCTCTGTCACACTATCTCTCTCTATCTATCTATCTATCTATCTATCTATCTATCTATCTATCTATCTATCTATCTATCTATCTATCTATCTATCTATCTATTTATCTATCTATCTATCTATCTCTCTTCCATCACTCAAGCACGGCATACCTCAAGAATAATAAAAAGCATTATTGTTTCGTTCAGCAACGATCTCTCTCTCGCTCACACACACACACACACACTCTCTCTATATTTCTCTCTCTCCCTCCCTCTCTCTCTCTCTCTCTCTCTCTCTCTCTCTCTCTTTCTGTCTCTCTCTTTCTGTCTCTCTTTCTGTATCTATCTAACATCCATCACTCAAGCACGGTTTACCATAAGATTGATAAATATTATAATTCTCTTTTTTTTGTGTGTGTGCACCGATCTCTCTCTTTCTCTCTCTCTCTCTCTCTCTCTCTCTCTCTCTCTCTCTCTCTCTCTCTCTCTCTCTCTCTCTCTCTCTCTACCTATCTATCGATCCACCTATCTGCTTAGATGTTTCTCCAGTTAACTCCTATAACTTAAATACGGCATATATTATATATTTTGTATGCCATGTTTGACTGTGCAACCTGGGCTTCCCTCTTGGAAAGGGGTTAAATTTATAAGAGGATAGACGGACAGGTGGAGATAGAGATAGAGAAGGAGAGAGAGGAAGAGAGAGGAACTAACAGTAGAGATGGATCAAGGGAAACATACACAACAAATGCTAGCACCAGCAGCTGCGGGATTAAACTGTCTGATTACCGTAACAAGGTGCAGCACTAAGAATAATATCAGCAATCGCAGTTACTACAACAACAAAAACAAGAACAGAAATGCCCCAAAATGCGAGACGGCGGGTCCATCATAAGACTGGTAATCTGTGGATTTTGATCCCTAAAGCCATCTCAACGGAGGGGTTTAGAAGTTAGGACCAAGTTACAGCCAACATAATAAACTGTATCAATTGATTTTCTTGATTTAATATTGGAAAGAAATGGGGAACAAATAGAGATACAGAAAAGTAACGAATGAAAAAAAAAACCAAAACCTGTAGCTAATGCAGGATCTTAAAAATACTAATACACCGGGTCAGATAAAACAGAAATGAAAAGGCACGCGTAAAGAAAGCATCATCAATATCAACAGCAACAAAAACAAAAAACAAAAAATAACAACGACAGATGAATCGCAAACCCTTTAATAGTCCTTTCGTCTTAAGTTATTTCAAAACAGAATGAATGCTCTTGTTTTGATAATTTTTTTTCTACCTCACCAATTTCTTCTCTCTGAAAAGTAAAGGCAAAAAAAGAGGGTTCGCGTTGAGATTGGACAGTTTTTTTTCATGATCGATTTATGAAAGACATACACAAAGTAAAATAGTTTATTAGTTTAGAAATTTAAACACCAGTATCCTTGGTTAATCGAATTTCTTTTTATCTATTGGTTTAGTAGTTGAATTGTTAGTAATAACTATGCAAGAGGCAGTCAAAGTCAGAAGTAAAAATAAACAGCCCCCCTGGCGTGTTGACAAACTGAACAAACTCACTCCTAGATACAAAGGACAGCTATTTCAAGTCAATCAGTTATGGCATAGAGTTACATATCTTAAATCCCATACAACAAAGAATCATATTTTTACTGATTTTTTTGAAAAATTGAAAGACATTTATGAGGACCAAGAATAGCTTTTTATTTAATTAATATTCGGTAACACGTGCAATTTGGAGTTCAGTTTTACAGGTTTCGACCTTTTTAAATTATACATTGACGAACAAAATTTTAAGAAAATGCATCGCAAGTAAACCGCATGAAGAAAGTGTGTCACTGTTAACTTAAATGAATCAGGAGAGCTGGAACTTTGCCTGGCAAGGCAACTTCGCCAGGAACTGGCCCCAAGCCCTAACGGTGTTAAGACCCGTAAAACGGTCAAGGTCCACATACTATGACGGCCCGCGCCTGTCGTCATTTTATGCTTTGGGTCTGATGTGGCTCCTCCCATAAAACACCGGGATGCACTTGTGTGCATCACTTTGGTGCTTGGATGCTGGCAGGGAAGTTTTGTCGTGGGTCGTGTGATAAGCACAACCTGCTCAGAGGTACCGGCGACTTGGGTACTTCGTCGATGTGGTGTCGGTGGGCCGGCTATCCTGAGAGTGTCTATATGGCGGAGGTTCAGAGCTGAAACCCTTCACCCCCTGCAATCTTTTGACATATCTCCCTTTATAGGGAATTGGAATATCTTCCTTTATTGGAAGATGTTTTTTTTTTTCCTTTCAAAGGGGCGTTATCCTTTTTCTTCCTTCAAAAGGGGCATTATCCATGAAATATGCAACACCCTCCTTATTATTTATTATCTTCCATGGGAGAGGTATTTCACTATTCACTTTTCCATTATTCCACTAACGCACTGTTCACATGTGACTGGCACGTCATATTATCTGCTTAACAATACTAAAATCGTGATAGACTCTGCCTCGATGAGACTGTAAGTAAATAGCGACACATAGAGATAAATACTTAGTAATAAATTGGTACATATAGAGAAATAAAGGTAAAATTAATTTATCAAAAGTATAGGAAGAGAGGCAAAGAAGAGAGAGAGAGAAAGAGAGAGAGAGAGAGAGAGAGAGAGAGAGAGAGAGAGAGAGAGAGAGAGAGAGAGAGAGAGAGAGAGAGAGAGAGAATAAGAGTTGAATAGGTTAAAAATGATAGACAACAAAGGATGTGAAACGTACAAATAGATATAAAGGTAATGTAATGATATAGACAAAAACAAAGGAAAATATGGAGGAAGAGACGAAAAGAAAAACAAAAGAGCGAAAGACTGAGAGTGAGATACTAAGAAGGAGAGAGATGGGAAGAAATAGCGAAACACAGTTAAAAAGAAAAAAAATCATAATATGCTGACATAGACAGAGACATAAAGATGTGAAAAATGTGGAAAGAGGGAGAAATGAGGCAAAAACTAGAGAGAGAGAGAGAGAGAGAGAGAGAGAGAGAGAGAGAGAGAGAGAGAGAGAGAGAGAGAGAGAGAGAGACAGACAGACAGACAGACAGACAGACAGACAGACAGACAGACAGAGAGGGATGTACACAAAAAGAGACACTCAAAAATAGAAAACAGGGAGAGAATATGTAAGACGAAGAACGAGAAAGAAAGAAAAAATTGAGAGAGAGAGAGTGAGAGAGAGAGAGAGAGAGAGAGAGAGACAGAGAGAGAGAAACAAAGAGAGACAGAAAGAGAGATAAAATGAAACAGGAAAAACTAGAATCAGATTGCAGAAAAAGCTAAACGCAAACAATAAAAGACTCAGTAATATACTGATTTAGAAACGAACCAAAAGGGATAAAAAATAAATACGGAAATAGAGAAGAGGCGAAAAGTAGAGAGAAGGAGAGAGAGAGATTGAGAGAGAGAATTAGAGCGAAAGAGAGAGAGATTGAGAGAAAGAGAGCGAAAGAGAGAGAGAGATAGAAAGAGAGAACGTGGATTGGACATTTATTCGAAAATAAAAAGAGGTAAGGACGTACAGGAACTTAGATAGTTAAAGTTATATATAGACTTAAAGACCATAAGAGAGAGAGAGAGAGAGAGAGAGAGAGAGAGAGAGAGAGCGAGAGCGAGAGACAGTGAGAGAGAGAGAGAGAGTTAGAGAGAAAGAATTTCAGCGATAGAGAGGAAGATCGATAGAGATACAGAAAGAGAGCTAGATTGAAAGAAGAGAACCAAGAAGAATAGAAAGAAATAATCTCACGATTTAATCACGCAGTAAGGGCATGAACTCTTTTAAATACGTGAAGCAATCTAGATCGGCTTTATGAATAGAGGAAAGTAACTGCTGAAATGCAAAATTAACGACACTGACGAGAGAGAGAGGGACAAAGAGAGTTAGAGAGGGGATTAAGTGAATGAGAGAGAAAAAGAGGGAAATAGAAGGAGAGATAGCGTGGAAGAGGAAGAATCAGGAAGACAAGAAATAAGTAATGACACACCGTTACGAGAGACAGAGGGAGTAGGAAAGCAACATGGACATATCTCCTAGAATACTAATAAAAAATGGGTTCTAAAATGCTATGAGGGAGGGAAAGAAAAAAGAGAAAGAGAGAGACAGACAGACAGACAGACAGACAGACAGACAGACAGACAGACAGAGAGAGAGAGAGACAGAGAGACAGAAAGAGAGACAAAATGAAAGAGGAAAAACTAGAATCAGAATGGAGAAAAGCTAAAGACAAACAATAAAAGACTCAGTAATATACTGATAGAGAGAGAGAGACAGACAGACAGACAGACAGACAGACAGACAGACAGACAGACAGATAGAAAGAGAGAGAGAGACAGAGAGACAAAATGAAAGAGGAAAAACTAGAATCAGAATGGAGAAAAAGCTAAAGACAAACAATAAAAGACTCAGTAATATACTGATTTAAAAACAAACCAGAAGGGATAAAATAAATCCGGAATTAGAGAAAAAGTGAAAAGTAGAGACAAGGAGAGAGAGAGAGAGAGAGAGAGAGAGAGAGAGAGAGAGAGAGAGAGAGAGAGAGAGAGAGCGAAAGAGAGAGAGATTGAGAGACAGAGAGCGAAAGAGAGAACGTGGATTGGACATTAATTCGAAAATAAAAAGAAGTAAGGACGTACAGGAATTTAGATAGTTAAACTTACATACAGACTTAAAGACCATAAGAGATAGAGAGAGAGAGAGAGAGAGAGAGAGAGAGAGAGAGAGAGAGAGAGAGAGAATTAGACCGAAAGAATTTTAGCGATAGATAGGAAGATCGATAGAGATACAGAAAGAGAGCTAGATTGAAAAAAAGAGAACCAAAAAGAATAGAAAGAAATAATCTCACGATTTAATCACTCAGTAAGGGCATGAACTCTTTTAAATACGTCAAGCAATCTAGATCGGCCTTATGTATAGAGGAAAGTAACTGCTGAAATGCAAATTAACGACAACCTATGTATAAAAATCATGAAAAGAAAAATATACAAAATGCGTCTTTTTTCAATTTTTTTGTATGCCTGTTTTGCAAATTGTTTTAAACTAAATAACTGAGTTAATAAACGCCAATAAATCTTTGAAATCAAGTAGAGAAACTAAGAAACAAATTGAATATAACGATCTCAATCATGATTTTATACAAAGACAATAAACTGTTCGTTTAAAGTCATTCGTATTCTGTATCACAGATGTAGCCATTTGGGCGGTGGTGGGGAATAAAGGTTTGAAAATTGTCATTTTGGGCTCACTTACAGTCATATCATGGACCCCCAATTCCGTCATGTGCTGCAAAGAGAAAAATGAGAGACACAGTCAATGAGACTAAAACACAATATGTAAGCCGGAAAATCAGAAAATAAAAGACAATTGGTGTTATTACTAATCTAAAGCCGATGTTCGAAAGACATACAACACGGAATAATTTGTAACTATATAAGAGATGCGTAACATGTAAGATTGGGCGAGAAAAACTGGCTTCCAAATAAACCGAAAGAGAGAGAGAGAGAGAGAGAGAGAGAGAGAGAGAGAGAGAGAGAGAGAGAGAGAGAGAGAGAGAGAGACAAAGAGAGTTAGAGAGGGGATTTAGTGAATGAGAGAGAAAAAGAGAGAAATAGGAGAGATAGCGTGGAAGAGGAAGAATCAGGAAGGCAAGAAATAAGAAATGACACACCGTTACGAGAGACAGAGGGAGTAATAAAGTGACATGGACATATCTTTTAGAATACTAATAAAAAATGGCGTCAAAAATGACATGAGTGAGGGCAAGAAAAGAGAGAAAGAGAGAGAGAGAGAGAGAGAGAGAGAGAGAGAGAGAGAGAGAGAGAGAGAGAGAGAGAGAGAGAGACAGAAAGAGAGACAAAATGAAAGAGGAAAAACTAGAATCAGATTGCAGAAAAAGCTAACGCAAACAATAAAAGACTCAGTAATATACTGATTTAGAAACGAACCAAAAGGGATAAAACAAATCCGGAATTAGAGAAGAGGCGAAAAGTAGAGAGAAGGAGAGAGACAGAGAGAGAGAAAGAGAGATTGTGAGAGAAAGAGCGAAAAAGAGAGAGATTGAGAGAAAGAGAGCGAAAGAGAGAGAGATAGAAAGAGAGAACGTGGAAAGGATATTAATTCGAAAAAAAAAGAGGTAAGGACGTACAAGAATTGACATAGTTAAAAATATATACAGACTGAAAGACAATAAGAGATAGATAGAGAGAGAGAGCGAGAGAGAGAGAGAGAGAGAGAGAGAGAGAGTGAGAGAGAATTAGAGAGAAAAAATTTCAGCGATAGAGAGGAAGATCGATAGAGATACAGAAAGAGAGCTAGATTGAAAGAAGAGAACCAAGAAGAATAGAAAGAAATAATCTCACGTTTTAATCACGCAGTAAGGGCATGAACTCTTTTAAGTACGTGAAGCAATCTAGATCGGCCTTATGAATAGAGGAAAGTAACTGCTGAAATGCAAAATTAACGACAACCTATGTATAAAAATCAGGAAGAGAAATATATACAAAATGCGTCTTTTTTCAAGTTTTTTGTATGCCTGTTTCGCAAATTGTTTTAAACTAAATAACTGAGTTAATAAACGCCAATAAATCTTTGAAATCAAGTAGAGAAACTAAGAAACAAATTGAATATAACGATCTCAATCATGATTTTATACAAAGACAATAAACTGTTCGTTTAAAGTCATTCGTATTCTGTATCACAGATGTAGCCATTTGGGCGGTGGTGGGGAATAAAGGTTTGAAAATCGTCATTTTGGGCTCACTTACAGTCATATCTTGGACCCCCAATTCCGTCATTCCTTCGGAAGCACCCACATGTTGCAAAGAGAAAAATTAGAGACACAGTCATTGAGACTAAAACAAAATATGTAGGCCGAAAAATCAGAAAATAAAAGACAAGCGATGATAATACTAATCTAAAGCCGATGTTCGAAAGACATATAAAACAGTATATTTTGTAACTATATAAGAGATGCGTAACATGAAAGGCTGCCGAGAAAAACTGGCTTCCAAATAGACCGAAAGAGTAGAGAGAGAGAGAGAGAGAGAGAGAGAGAGAGAGAGAGAGAGAGAGAGAGAGAGAGAGAGAGAGAGAGAGAGTTAGAGAGGGGATTAAGAGAATGAGAGAAAAAGAGGGAAATAGAAGGAGAGATAGCGTGAAAGAGGAAGAATCAGGAAGACAAGAAATAAGTAGTGACACACCGTTACGAGAGACAGAGGGAATAGTAAAGCAACATGGACATATCTCCTAGAATACAAATAAAAATGGTGTCAAAAATGACATGAGAGAGGGAAAGAAAAAAGAGGAAGAGAGAGAGAGAGAGAGAGAGAGAGAGAGAGAGAGAGAGAGAGAGACAGACAGACAGACAGACAGACAGACAGACAGACAGACAGACAGACAGAGACAGACAGACAGACAGACAGACAGACAGACAGACAGACAGACAGACAGACAGACAGAGACAGACAGACAGACAGACAGAGAGAGACAGAGAAAGAGAGACAAAATGAAAGAGGAAAAACTAGAATCAGATTGCAGAAAAAGCTAACGCAAACAATAAAAGACTCATTAATATACTGATTTAGAAAAGAACCAAAAGGGATAAAAAAATCCGGAATTAGAGAAGAAGCGAAAAGTAGAGAGAAGGAGAGAGACAGAGAGAGAGAGATTGTGAGAGAGAGAGCGAAAGAGAGAGAGATTGAGAGAGAGAGAAAAAGAGGGAGACAGAAGGAGAGATAGTGTGGAAGAGGAAGATTCAGGAAGACAAGAAAGAAATAGCGACACACCGTTACGAGAGACAGAGGGAGTAATAAAGTAACATGGACATATCTTTTAGAATACTAATAAAAAATGGTGTCAAAAATGACATGAGGGAGGGAAAGAAAAGAGAGAGAGAGAGAGAGAGAGAGAGAGAGAGAGAGAGAGAGAGAGAGAGAGAGAGAGAGACAAAGAGAGACAGAAAGAGAGACAAAATGAAAGAGGAAGAACTAGAATCAGATTGCAGAAAAAGCGAACACAATTACAATAAAAGACTCAGTAATATACTGATTTAGAAACGAACCAAAAGGTATAAAAAAAAATCTGGAATTAGAGAAGAGGCGAAAAGTAGAGAGAAGGAGAGAGACAGAGAGAGAGAGAGAGAGAGAGAGAGAGAGAGAGAGAGAGAGAGAGAGAGAGAGAGAGAGAGAGAGAGAGAGAGAGAGAGAGAGAGAGAGAGAGATAGAAAGAGAGAACGTGGAATGGATATTAATTCGAAAATAAAAAGAGGTAAGGACGTACAGGAATTGAGATAGTTAAAGTTATATACAGACTTAAAGACAATAAGAGATAGAGAGAGAGAGAGAGAGAGAGAGAGAGAGAGAGAGAGAGAGAGAGAGAGAGTTAGAGAGAAAGAATTAGAGCGAGAGAGAGGAAGATAGATAGAGATACAGAAAGAGAGCTAGATTGAAAGAAGAGAACCAAGAAGAATAGAAAGAAATAATCTCACGATTTAATCACTCAGTAAGGGCATGAACTCTTTTAAATACGTGAAGCAATCTAGATCGGCCTTATGTATAGAGGAAAGTAACTGCTGAAATGCAAAATTAACGACAACCCATGTATAAAAATTATGAAAAGAAAAATATACAAAATGCGTCTTTTTTCAAGTTTTTTGTATGCCTGTTTTGCAAATTGTTTTAAACTAAATAACTGAGTTAATAAACGCCCATAAATCTTTGAAATCAAGTAGAGAAACTAAGAAACAAATTGAATATAACGATCTCAATCATGATTTTATACAAAGACAATAAACTGTTCGTTTAAAGTCATTCGTATTCTGTATCACAGATGTAGCCATTTGGGCGGTGGTGGGGAATAAAGGTTTGAAAATCGTCATTTTGGGCTCACTTACAGTCATATCTTGGACCCCCAATTCCGTCATTCCTTCGGAAGCACCCGCATGTTGCAAAAAGAAAAATTAGAGACACAGTCATTGAGACTAAAACAAAATATGTAGGCCGAAAAATCAGAAAATAAAAGAC
>JAWDGP010005089.1:0-10000 GCA_033675545.1 Elysia crispata | reverse complement strand
TTAAGAGAATGAGAGAGAAAAAGAGGGAGCCAGAAGGAGAGATAGTGTGGAAGAGGAGGATTCAGGAAGACAAGAAAGAAATAGCGAAACACCGTTACGAGAGACAGAGGGAGTAATAAAGTAACATGAACACATCTTTTAGAATACAAAAAAAATGCGTTCAAAAAAGGTCGATCTAGATTGCTACACGTATTTAAAGTTTCTCTCTAACTATGAGTCGCTATTTCTTTCCTGTCTTTCTGGTTCTCTCTCTCTCTTTCTCTTTCTCTCTCTCACTCACTCACTCTCTCTCTCTCTCTCTCTCTCTCTCTCTCTCTCTCTCTCTCTCTCTCTCTCTTTTCCTGTTTATCCCCCTCTGTCTTCCTCCTGACTCCCCCTCTATATCTTCTTTGCCTCATTTTTTCTCATTTTTGATACATTTTTCATCCTTATGTCTATGTCAATTTCAGCATACTTCTGATTCTTTCTCTCTAACTGTTTCGCTATTTCTTTATTCTCTCACTCATTCTTAGTCGTACACTCTTTCTCTGTCTTTTGCTTTTTTTTTTTTTTTTTTTTTTTTCAGTTTTTCCCCCACTTAAGATAAATATTTTTTTTTCTTTTGTCTCTGTCCATGTCAAAACATTATCTTTCTCTGTAATTGTATGTCTGAACACGCAAGAGGCAGTGAAGGTCAGACAAAAGAAAAAAAAAAAAAAACTCATGGCGTGTTGACAAACTGAACAAACTCACTCCTAGATACAAAGGGCAACTATATCAAGTTAATCAGTTATAGCATAGAGTTACATATCTTAAAATCTATACAACATGGAATCACGGTTGTGCGTGGTTGATCTGAACAAATTTAAATATTCATCTCACTACGTATCATGACACAGAATGGTGGTCAGTTGAAGCAATGAGAGTCCACACATCAACATCTTTATTAACGGGAACAAACTCAAGCAAAGGGATCAATTTAAATACTTGGCTTCTTTAATATGAAGTGATGGACGTAACTTACTCTGAAAGTGCATCAAGAATAGCGCAAGATCACGCATAAATAGAATACCTTAACGCCAGGCAACCTTTTTTGGCCATGGGATGAGAAGAGAGAGACTAGAGCATCTTGTGACAACTGGAATGATTATAGGAAAAAGCAGCAGGGGAAACAGCATCAAAAGATGTTGGATGGACTAACAAAGTGGCTCAAATAAGGATGAGTGATAGAAGCGCTGAAAGCGACATGGGATAGAGATGCGTGCAAAGTCATGACCGCCTACGCTAAAGAGCACGGCACCTGATTGATTGATTGATGAGTTCAAAAGAGAATTTTCCTTTCTGTTGAACTAAATTTGCATACAGGTGTCCATCTTGCCATTGGACTAAATTTACTCTTCTCTTCATTTTTTACCATGTTTGTAACAATACTAGATCTAGAGGTTGATGGTTTCTTTCGGTTTAACTAAAACTCAATAAGTTATCATCTGGAAATACTTTTGATCCATGTGGTCTCAGGGTGTGTGTGAACAGAGTGAGAGAGAGTGTATGGCAGAGAGAGAGAGAGAGAGAGAGAGAGAGAGAGAGAGAGAGAGAGAGAGAGAGAGAGAGAGAGAGAGAGATACAGAAAGACATAGACAGAGGGTTAGTTTGGATTTTGTTTGATAGTTTTACTACTTCAATATAAAGATCTCTGTGATTTCAACAACTTCATAAAAAGATTTAATACAATTTACGACACAAGTATAAGAGAAAAATGCATTTCACATGTTTTTTCTTTCAACAGTTTTTATACCCGAGTTCTCAGAAACTTTCCATTTCAACAGTTACTTCCCTGTAAACATGACGCTGCATTAGGTTTTAACAGAGAGAGAGAGAGAGTGAGAGAAAGAGAGAGGGAGGGTGGAGAGAAAGAGAGAGGGAGGGTGGAGAGAGTGAGAGAGGGAGGGTGGAGAGAGTGAGAGAGGGAGAGACAGAGAAGAAGAAGAAGAAGAAGAAGAAGAAGTAGAAAGGGGAAATTGAATAGCGCCACTCAGTTTGAGACAAATAGGGAGTAAAATACTGACATAGATAGGCACATAAAGATATAAAATCACGAAATTGAGAGCAGAGAAACAAAGAAGTTAGAGACAGAGAAAGAGTGACATAGTGAGTGGAAGAGGAAGAACCGCATGAAAAAGAAAGAAATAGCTACATACATTTAGAGAAGAAACAGTGAGTAATATTCTGACATACACAGAGATATAAAGGTATAAAATAGATCATAATTCATAGGACCAAGCCAAACAAAAAGAGAGAGAGGGAGAAAAAGAAATTGATACTAGACAGACATAGGACACAGAGAGATAGAGACAGACAGATGGACAGAGAGAGAGAGAGAGAGAGAGAGAGAGAGAGAGAGAGAGAGAGAGAGAGAGAGAGAGAGAGAGATAAAGAGGGACAGACAGAGACATAGAGTCAAAGAGGACGAACTTGAAAGAAAACAAAGAAATAGCTACACACAGTTAGAGAGAAAGAATGAGTAATATACTCACTTACAGGCAGACATAAAAGGAATAAAAATGTATAGAAAAGGAGAGATGAGACACAAAAATTATAAAAGAGTGAAAGAGGGAGGGGGAGGGATGGCAAGAGACAGACAGTGAAAGAGGAAGAACCGGAAAAAGAAGAAAGAAATAGCAACACAACAGTGAAAAACTGCTTGGACAGTTGCGTGAGACGCTTGCAGTATGTAAAAATCAACTGATCAAAGCTGCTCTTATGGCATGTAACAATTAAACCGCCATAACAATACCTCTGGGACAATGATGAGGTCCATAGACAGGAAGCCAACACAATCGCCAGAGAGACTAAGTCAAAAGTCACTTTTTCCTGATTGCTGAAGATAAGTGAGATTGGGGCAGATGCTACTTTTGTTCTGACTTTGGTTTAACAAAGGCTTAAGGTACAGCTTAAATACGACAGATTTCTTCTCAGTACATGTAGAAATAAAGCCCAGAGCACACACTAGATGTGGTTCCAGGTTGGTTTTTTTGTATGTCAATACAATTCATAGTCAACATTTAGTAATATCTCCAAAAGTTCACTTCAAGATTAAGTGAAAGCAGATTTTAATTTAGCGTTTAGTACGTTCAAAATTATATAAAAAACGAAACAACAACAACAACAACAACAACAACAACAACAACAACAACAACAACAACAACAACAACAACAACAACAATAATAATAATAATAATAATAATAATAATAATAATAATAATAATAATAATAATAATAATAATAATAATAATAATAATAATAATAATAATAATAATGAATAGTCACGTGTACCCCAAATGTATGAAATGGGATCTAAAAGGACGATTTCCGTACTTTTATCAATAAAAAAATCTCTCTATCCTTCATAACTACACTGAATAACTTGCGGAGCGCGTCATGCATTATGAAGCACGCTACTATTGCACCCAAATCAACCCGAAATTTATAGCCTATAAACGAGATACTTGGAAATATCTTTGACCACTTGGTTTTAGAACAAAAAAAAAATTAAAAAAAAAAACAATCTTTCAAAAAGATATCCATTTCACAGATATCTACGAATAACCAGAAGCTTTTTTTGTGAATTGGGAAATAAATGGATGAGTTCGATGCCAGTGACAAGATTTCCCTTTCTCTTTCTGTCTTGTTCTGCCGCAACACGCTAAAACCTCATTAGGGGCCCCAGGCTCGAGGAAACAAAAAGGCCTGGCAACATTTACAACAGCTTGAAGAGGCATTAGAAGCGTAGCACTGTGATAACCTGGTCATGTGACCAAAGAGAGAAGGAAACGGGGGCTAATAAATGCAGGAATACACTCGAGTGAGTCAGAGAAATAATAGGGACGGAAAGGATAAAGTAAAGAAGCTGGTGAATGGACTCTCCCTCTCTATCTATTTCTCTTTCGCTCTATCTCTATCTCTCTCAGTTACTCTTTCTCTCTCTCTTTCTGTCTGTCTGTCTGTCTCTCTATCTCTCTCTCTCTCTCTCTCTCTCTCTCTCTCTCTCTCTCTCTCTCTTTCATCTTTGCATCTTTTCTTACATTTTTTAATATTCTGTTTATCTTTATGTCCCTTTCTAAATTAGCCTATTAATGAGTGCTCCTCTATAACTGTGAGTCGCTATTTTTTCCATTTCTTTCTGGTTCTTACTCTCTCATTCTCTCTCAATTGGAGAAAGGTTTGGATCACGGCTCTCAAAACATCATTACGAAACGGGTCGTTAAAATTGTTCCAACTAATATGACCAAATCTTAAAGTTTTTTTGTTTCAGTTCTTTGATGAAACACACACAGGAGGCAAAAGCTGTTGAGTTTTGTGAAACTGTCGACTTGTTTCGTTTCACACAATTTTTCAATCTGGCAGATGAGATGTGAAATATACAGGGAGCGCAGCCCACGTAGGCTTCTATCATTGAACAGGGAGGATCTTTGATCCAAGAAAGCAGCTAAGGTCTAAAGAAAGAAAATGGAGTCCAGAGCTGTACAAATCAATAACAAGATATCGTGTGGTTAACACTTGTTGAGTTAGATTTAGGTCTCTGGTGGCCTTGACCCTCTTGTATGCAATAATCTGTCACAAAATGGCGATGTTAGCCTCGTCTTTTCTTAACTCAGACAAGACTGTGCCGAGCAGTGCAGGGCTGTAAGATGAGAGCGTTAGTTACTCTTCGAGTGGAGTGAGTGTCGAGCTTATAATTGAAGTCTTTTTAGGGTTTGGGGTCTCAAGATGGGGAAATCTTTCCCGGCTAATTAATTGTAATATTAATTTTTTTTTTATTAATACGTATATCAGTAGTAGTAGCAGTAGTATTTTGAACAGTAGTAGTACTATTATATACATGATACTACATTATCACCATAATTAAAATTATTGTTACTACATGTATATGCAGTTACTCTATAGTGGGATGTGTTTTAGCCCATTTTAAAATATAAGGTGAGACTGAGAGAAACAAAATAATTGTTTTGTTGTTTTTGTTTTGTTTTGTTTTTGGTTTTTTTTATGAAGTATTCTATAAATAATAGGGAGAGGGAGAGAGAGAGAAAGAGAGAAAGAGAGAGAGAGAGAGAGAGAGAGAGAGAGAGAGAGAGAGAGAGAGAGAGAAAGAGAGAGAGAGAGAGAGAGAGAGAGAGAGAGGCAGAGAGAGAGAGAGAGATGACGGCCCCGAAATAGACAAACTAGTAGGTTCCTACAAAACCCATCAAGGGGCGTGGAGGGTTTAAGCCGACATAATCTCAGGATCGATTTTTTTTTTTTTTTTTTTTAATTGCAATAAAACAAAAACAAAAATAAATAAAAGGGGGTGAAGGTTTTCAGCCACGATCCTCCGCCATATAGGCACTCTCGGTATCGCCTACTCATCCAACACCACATTGACGAAGTACCCTAGTCGCCGGTACCTCTGAGGAGGTTGCGGTTCTCACACACCCGTCCGACAAAACTTCCCTCCCAGCATCTATTCTCCAATGTATAACGAGTGTATTATGGGAGGAGCCACACCAGACCCAAGGCATACATGACGACTGGCGCGCGCCGTCATAGCGTGTGGACCTTGACCGTTTTACGGGTCTTAACACCGTTAGGGATTAGAGCCAGTTCTTGGTTCGTTACCTTGCCAAGCTTACAACCTATTAACAATTGGAGGGCTTTATACAGTGACCTATTGGGAAGTCCAATTTAATGCAGTTTACTTAGTGTGCATATTGATGCATTGTACTAATTAATTCAATTAATTAACTTGGTTAGAGCTGTTAAATTTGACAAAATTGGAAAGCCATTTTGTTTACCTCAACTAAAAAAATGGTTTTGTGACATTTACTCATGATTTCTTCATAACAAAAAATGTCACCCTCTTTAACGTTGCTGTCGCCATTGTGTTTACATCAGTGAACTTGTTTACAACATGAACGAACTACTGAGTACAAGCTGACTGTTCTGATTTTTAAATCCAAAAGAAATTAAGCGCTTTATCTAAATTTTGTGTACTGAATTAGAATTATCAAGATATCTAGATTCTAGGTAAAGATGGATAGGTGGAGGCAATTAATTTGATCTGAATCATGTTAGTAAAAGGAGAGATATCAAAACCATTTATATGCCTCTTTAAATACACACACTTATGATTGACCCCAGCTCGGGAATTAATACCCAGGACCAAGTTTGTAGAACAGGGTTTTCAGCTAGATCTAGTATTAGGAGAGATCTAGATGGAGATGATTGGCAAGAATTTACTGTTGTTCGTTGCAGTTGTTTGAATAAATATTTATACAATTGTTTGAATTTATAACTAGTCTGCAGTTGTTCACACAATTAATTATTTAGGGCTCTAAAGTAACATGATTTAAGGTTATAGTCTCTACTAAAATAACTGACCCAAGGTATCATCTAATGGACAAAGATGGTTTACCACAGAGTGGTCAAGATTTACATTTTTTTCAAAGCCTTTGAATATGTTACATTAAAATCTAATTAACTATTTATTGTACAACTCTCCATCTTTAAATAGTAAGTAAATTAATACCTTTCAGTTAATGTTTCCTTATTTTTCTTTGTAAAACCTTTCTTACAAGCTTCTTTTCCTTTGCTGCTATGTTGGTAGGCTTAAGGTAACACTACTTTTTTCATTCCTTTTATTAATTTAAGGCTTGAATCAAAACAAAAGATCTAGCTAATTTCAATATCTGTAATTACTCGATATCCTCTCTCTGTCTGTCTTTATAATGTTTTATTTTTTGCAAGTAACGCAGCGTTTTATCTAGGCTAGATAATTTTCTATGTCTTTCGGTGTTTTTTCAGGCTTCAATTAACGGCACTCATTTTTTTTTTACAACAGATAAATAACACTCTGATTTTCTCTTTCCCTGGCTTACCAGTTCAATTCTTTTCCTTTTAGTTTTGCTCCACTTTGTTAAACTGTTTTTGTATCGATCACTGTATGCTGTATGTTTTGATCGCCTTTCATTCAGCTTATAATTCTTTAATGGTTTTTCACTTTTGTTTTTCCAACAGGAAAAAATGATAGGCCTGAAGTTAACCAAAAAACAAATAAAAGTTGCAAGTTGGCTTCTTGATGCTTTTACAAATGCACCCCTTCAGATCCGTTTTAATTTCATGAAGTAAGTAGGCCTAGTCCAAAATCGCAAATAAAAATAACACTCGGCTACGGATTTGTTTCTGTATTGCTGTATGAATAACTACCATTATTCCTGAAATTCTGCAGCATTTGTACAAACAATATTGTGGGATATCGACACCATCACAGTAATCTCCCTTATATTTTCACGCGACTTTATTTCAATTTATTTATAAATCCTTATGGGTTTATGATGTTAACCTTGATTCTATGATTAATTAGTTATCCAGCTCTAAAGTAAAGGAGATTAGATTCTATACCTTAATCTTCATAGATCCAGCTTAGATTCTAATTTTTACAGTGGTTCTTGAAATCAAAAGTTTAGATCTACAATCTAGATTCTAGGACGTGCTAAATCTTAACTGGATCTAAATATAAATCGATTCTGATTTGATTGAACCAAGTTTACCTAGAATATTCTGGTTCTAAGTATTCATCCCAATCAATGTGAGTGTGTTTGTTGGCGTAAATTTAATTTGCCTTTAACTTAGATCTCTAGATCGTACCGTAATGATGAATCTAATAAGCCTGTCGCCTGTTGTTCATGAGAATCCATTTGAGTTAGCGCTACTTTCGATTTCGATTTTGACTTCCGTTTGAGATCGTCAAATAGAATATTATGCGATTCCATCTTAATTGGTAGGGCCTGCATTTTACATTTTTTTTAACACAAAGACGTAAAAACAAACAATGGAATCATCTAGATATTCAGAAGCCAGGAAACTCAAGGGCCCTGTAGCATATCTTCATCCCATAACTTTACTCAACACATGAAGGTGCGTTCGTTGATTGTGCTATAACGAATAAGACGCAACGTAGACGCTTATCAAGGTCCAAGTCTAACGTGATTATATACATAAAATTGTGAGTGAAATCGAAAAACTCCTGGCAGATGTAAAACTCCAGGTCAATACAGCAGAACAGAATTCACGTCCGTTTAAAAATGTGAAAACGAGCACTGGCAGAAGATAAAGAAAGTAGGCAATAGGTCCCCTCTTATGCTAGCGAAAATATCTTCCGAAGAAGACAACTGTCTTGCCCCCATCTTTACACAACAGTCAGGATAAGAGGTAATGAAATGAAAACAAGGTTTAAACTATACTGCGCTCTAGAGAAAGCTGTGCTTTTGTACAGCTGTGGCACATGGGCCCTCACAACATAAAACACAGACTTATCACCGTAGAACGGTGCTTAATATCAAATGCCCAACATCAATCAGCAACAAGTCTTTCTGTAACAAGTAAGGTAAATTACCAATCAGCCTCCCTTTACAGTATACTAATTGAAGAGAGGTGAAGACTTTTGGGGCACATCTTAAGCCAAGTGCCCCATACACCAGCCAACAAAGCAATAATACGATATTTCAAACAAGAAGCCACAAAAAAGACAACCTAAAACATCTTTTATATCTACTCCCAGACAAAAATCTCAAAAGACTCTCTGTAATAAACAATGCAAACATTTCAGACCTCGTTGTCCAGGGTTGTGGAAAGAGTGTGTATGTCTGTGTGTGTGGGGTATGTGGTGTGTGTCTGTACTTGTCGAACGGGCCGTAAGTATCTACATTTATAAGAACACTTTAATTATATCGTTAGCATCACGATGCCAGGCTTTTCCACCGCCTCAGGTTGGTTTTGATAACTGTTTCTTGATTTTAGTATTAAATTTAGTTATTAAAAAACGCTCATAAAAATATTTGGAATGACACAAAATTTGATTTACTTGTTTCTTTATTCATTTTACCGCCGGAATACATAGTAAACTTAAACATTAAGTAAACTTTCGTTAATTATGATTTAAATTTTTATGCTTCTTTATTAATTGTGCCGATGTTTCTTTTTTTTTTTGGTTCATCCACTCCACTTTGTCCGGTTCCCTCCCCCCCCCCTCCTCTCTCTCTCTCTCTCTCTCTCTCTCTCTCTCTCTCTCTCTCTCTCTCTCTCTCTCTCTCTCTCTCTCTCTCTCTCTCTCTCTCTCTCTCTCTCTCTCTCTCTCCCTCCCCCCTCTCTCTCTCTTCTATAAATTCCGATGTTTTTTTTTATATCTTTTTGTCTTTGTAGATGTCAATATATTTCTCACTCAATTTTAGTCTGTGTGTGTCTTTCATATTCTCTCTCTCTCTCTCTCTCTCTCTCTCTCTCTCTCTCTCTCTCTCTCTCTCTCTCTCTCTCTCTCTCTCTCTCTCTCTCTCTCTCTCTCTCTCTATCTCTCTCTTCTTGATGTCAATCATGTTATGTCTAATGTCTTTGGCTATGTAAGAATATTGTTCACCCGATGTCACTATATGTATTTCTTTCTTCTCATATTTATGTGTCGCTATTTCCTGCTTCTTTTACGGGCTATCTTTCTTGAAAACAACCTCTCTCTCTCTCTCTCTCTCTCTCTCTCTCTCTCTCTCTCTCTCTCTCTCTCTCTCTCTCTCTCTCTCTCTCTCTCTCTCTCTCTCTCTCTCTCTCTCTCTCTCTCTCTCTCTCTCTCTCTCTCTCTCTCTTTTCCTCTGATTTCTCACCTTCGATTTATTTCTTTATTGTTCAAGTCCTTGTCTACGTTAGTACATTTATCATTCTTTTTCTTTACATGCGTGTCGCTATTAGTTTTCTTAGTTCTCTTTCTGTTTCTCCCTCTTCTACTCACTCTCTCTCTCTCTCTCTCTCTCTCTCTCTCTCTCTCTCTCTCTCTCTATCTATCTATCTATCTATCTCTTCCTCTTCTTTGACCTTCTCAATTCAATTTCGATATATTTGATATCTTTATGTTTTTGTTACTGTCAGTATATTACTCTCTCTTTCTTTATAACTGTGTGACGCTATTTCTTTATTTTCTTTTCGGTTCTTTCTGTTGTACACT
>JAWDGP010005088.1:0-16962 GCA_033675545.1 Elysia crispata | reverse complement strand
ATTTACACCCATTCCCACTTAGCCCCTCCCATAAAACCCCTCTTCATACAAAAAAATCGTCTTCAATAACATTTTTGCCTCCCTGTTCTTTAAAAATGTTTCTACTTATACTTAAAATTCTAATTTTGTATACTTTGTGTTGAAAAAATTAACTTTCTAACAATACTGAAACTTTTATGTTATGTATTCAAAAGTTTCCAACTTGGATTGTATCGAAGAAGATAATTATTAGAATAAATCGATCAACTGTATCGCCCGCCATATTGAAAAACTGAGCCTTCTGTCACACGAAGGTCATGATAGCGATCAGTTACCATAAATCTCTGTAGACCCTTCATCGGAAATTAAACTCCCTAATTTTTGCCCAACACCAACTTTCCGAGGAAGTCTCGAAAACATCTGAAGAATGGAGAGCGTCTGCTAGTGTTAGGCGGATATGGCGTTGTGATGAAACCCAAGTATTCAGTTACCATTATTTGGATATCTCTAGTAGACCCTTCAATGGAAATTAAAACTCCCTATCTTTTGCCCAACACTAACTTTCCGAGGAAGTTCCCGAGACATCTGACGAATGGAGAGCGTCTGCTAGTGTTAGGCGGATATGGCGTTGTGATGAAACCTGCGTGATCAGTTACCACTATTATTTGATATCTTCTAGTAGACCCTTCAATGGAAATTCTAACTCCCTGTCTTTTGGTCCAACACCAACTTTCCGAGGAAGTCTCGGCATCTGAAGCACTGAGAGCGACTAATAGATAGTGTTAGGCGGATATGGCGTTGTGATGAAAACCTTGCGACCAGTTACCATTATTTTCGATATCTCTAGTGTATCCTTCTCACGGAAATTTAACTCCCTGTCTTTTGTCCAACACCAACTTTCCGAGGAAGTCTCGAGACATCTGAAGAAATGGAGAGCGACTGATAAAGAAGTGATATGGTGCTGTGATGAAACCTGGCACCAGTTACTTCATTATTTGATATCTCTAGTAGACCCTTCAATGGAAATTTAAATCCCTGTCTTTTTGTCCAACACCAACTTTCCGAGTAAGTCTCGAGACATCTGAAGAATGGAGAGCGTCTGCTAGGGGTGTTAGGCGGATATGGCGTTGTGATGAAACCTGCGACCAGTTACTCATTATTTTAATATCTCTAGTATACCCTTCAATGGAAATTGTTCCTGTCTTTTGTCCAACACCAACTTCTTCTAGGAGGTTCCCTAGACATCTGGAAGAATGGAGAGCGTCTGCTAGTGTTAGGCGGATATGGCGTTGTGATGAAACTGTGCGACCAGTTACTATTATTTGATATTCTAAAAAATGAAACCCGCGACCAGTTACCATTATTTGATATCGTATCATGACCCTCTCCTTCCCTTCTTTTCTCCCTCACCAGCTTTCCGGAGGAGGTCTCGAGATACATCTGAAGAAAGGAGAGCGCCCTGCTTAGTAAAGCAGGGAGACCACTCTCTGGGCATTGGCTCGATTCACGGACAAGCGCAGGCGCAGCCGGATGTAGTCGTGGTCTGGGTGGAGTGCGCACGCAGACCTCAACACGCCATTGACGTCATCTAGCGGGAAATGCGACATGCATGCTGCTGTTCTTCCTGATCCACGAACTCGTGGAATTCCGGCTCTCCACGCCAGCATTGGAATGGTGTAAGCTATGGTGAATACACTTTATACAGACCTGGACAGTGCACAACATTTGATGGGCGAAAATTGATTCACAAGAAGGATCTATCATTTTGAGAAATCCAAATCTTATTATGAAACGATAGAGTCATAAATATATTTTTTGGCGAAAGTATAAAAAATGTAATAAGAATAGACTTATAATTTAGAGAAATCTAAATCTTTAATAATGGAACCTTTTAGACCTAAAATTTAGAGAAATCTCAATCTTTAATGGAACCTTTTAGAGCTCCATGGGTTTTTTGAGAAATTCAAATCTTAATGCGACCTTTTAGACCTATACTTTTGAGAAATCTAAATCTTGTTACGCAATTTTTTTAACATTCATTGTCATGTATGCTAAAATAAATAGGCAGCTAAGAATTCCGGTAAGGCAGCGTACCAATTTTGCAGTTTTTGCGTAATCTGGTGCCTTCTAGATAAGCTTTAGAAAAAGACTAGAACTAGATCTGGATCACTCTAGAAGCTTTAAAACTGCAAATCTCATATCCTAACTGAGACAGGCTAACCTACTAGACCTAGTTTCGAGCATTTCCCAACTTATTCCAAAGCACTATCGGATTTCAAAATGAAAACAAATTTTGTGCCTGTTTCGCCAGTTAAAATGCTATATTTTGTGCCGACTACCTAAAATGTCTACCTCGCTCAATAGTTTTTGTCTCGCATGCTTAATAGGGTTTAAATGGGGATTTTGGGGTCGTTTTAAGTGTCCGTAAACTACCTTGGGGCTTTAAAAATATCCTCATGTGTGTCCGAGTGATCTAGAGAAGGTTTTACATTTTTTTTTTGGATTTCGGTTACGGCCTACAAAAATCTCGACGACCTTTATATATAATATTTCAGGTAATGATCCTTATATTTGATAATTCAACAAATTGGAAAATGGCAGAAAGATGGCGCTTGCAAAGAAAAAAAAGGTCGTAGAGTTACCCACTCTGGGTTATTTTTTGTGCTCTTAGTCCAAAGGCTAAAGCGATAGATTGAACTGGTTAATTAATTAGTGAAATTATACACTTTGTTCTACACTTAAACAGATAAATAAAGCTGACTTTTGCACTTGCAAAGTCGAATATGCATACAGAACAGAAATGTAGACTTTCAAAAACCTTGTCTAGTTCTAAATTTCTATACCAAGTCTTTTAAAAACACTTCCGGATAACGATCTAGCCTTAAAATCAGTCTATTGATCAATTTTAAAACGCAAGTTAACAAGTAAACTTAGGCCTAGGCTGTGTTTGTCAGGCTATCAAGAAAAAGATAACTTGCACTTAAATTTTGCTAGTAGTTCCTGCATCATTTTATTGAGCATTTAAAGTATTCGTCACATAACTACACAGGATACTTTTAGATTCTACATGAGGATAGATTTTTCCTCTTCAATACAACAAAGTTCCATAATTATTTCCTTTTTCTCCAATATTTTCATTATTTTTACTTTCATCTAATTCCATATGTGAACCTTGGGGAAAGTTTTCTAAGTTTAGAAATCTAGTAAAGTGCATTTAGATGTTGGGGTTCTTTACAACATCTTTAATCGCTGTAACAAACATCTTGTGGGTTTGTGCACTATTTCCATGAAGGAGTTTTGACTGAATTATACAAACTTTATCAACTTTATTTTTTATTTTCAGTTTGTCCAAGGGATGTTACATTTATATTTTTAATTTGAGACGTGAATCCTGCAGAAAGGTAGGCAAATGCCTGATATAAGCCAGAAAAGGAGCTTTACTTACTTTTTCTTTTTTTTTTTTTTGCTATAATCTGTCCACACAAGGTAGATATTACGTGTTTCTGACTTATAAATGTGCCAATTACAAATCTTCTACCTATTCTTTGATAATAGCCAAATCAAAGGAACAATATTTGGGAAGCTGCATAAGAAATGTTGATTATTATTGTTTTTGGAAACCTGAGTAATAAGAATATTAATTTATCAATTACATAGATAACTGTTTATTAATAAGGAGATCTATATAAAAATATTTATATATATATATATATATATATATATATATATATACTACTAATATTACTAATAATTTTACTACTACTACTACTACTACTAGCTACTACTACTACTACTACTAATAATAATAATAATAATAATAATAATAATAAATAATAATAATAATAATAATAATAATAACTCATTTTTAATATTAATAATAATAATAATAATAATAATAATAATAATAATAATAATAATAATAATAATAATAATAATAATAATAATAACGGCGTCAACTAAAAAAACAATAATTATAGCAATCCTGATGACCTAAATATCAAGAAGCCCCATTCAATTCTTCACGCGTGATGTCTCATCTGTTCAGGCTATTTAGGGAACAATGTGGAATTACTGAATTTTCCATGCTTGTAGGTATTGACAAGTTTGGTATCAGCGTTGTGGTAGAGAGAGCGCTCGCAGCCCAGATCCAGGTCAGTAGTTGAGGTGGCCGACATTTTGTGGGGCAAATCGCCAATAACCAAAAATTATTTTGAGATATAATTATATAGAGGTTCTTAAAATGACTGAAGTATATTGTTTTCCATTCTCTCAATTTCCACTCATTTTTTTCTGTCTTCTTTCTCTTGTTTCCATTTCACTGTTCACATCTCTCTCATTCTCTCTCTCTCCCCCCCCCCCCCCCCTCCCTCCCCTTCCCTCCCTCTCTCTGTCTCTGTGTCTCTCTCTCTCTCTCTCTCTCTCTCTCTCTCTCTCTCTCTCTCTCTCTCTCTCTCTCTCTCTCTCTCTCTCTCTCTCTCCCCCTAATTTTTTTCTTTCTCTCTTTTTTTTTAACCTGTTCTCTCTTTCAATCCCTCCATCTGTCTGGGCTGTATGTATCCCTTTCTTTTTTGAGTTTATTTTTTTATTCTTTACGCCCCCTGTCTCTCTGTCTGTCTGTCTGTCTGTCTGTCTCTCTCTCTCTCTCTCTCTCTCTCTCTCTCTCTCTCTCTCTCTCTCTCTCTCTCTCAGTCTCTCTCTCTCTCGGTTGTCACAAGATTCCATAATCTCATCTCGGCCTTATTCCCTTTTCCCTTACCACTCGCTGTTATGTTTATTTACTCTTTGTCAACAAACCTCTATCAATTTTTTTGAAAGAACATTATTCCTACAAAGACTGTCAAGTTCTATTTGCCTCACATTGTCCCTCCGTCTCTATACTTATCCTTACGTCCCCTCACCTCCCTTCGGCTCCTCCGTCTCTCTCTATACTTATATCCATGTCCCCCCTCACCTCCTCTTTTCACCTCCCCTCCGCCTCTTCCACCAGTGGAAACCGACCAATCCCACTTTCTGTTTTGACGCCTGACGCCATGGATCCCGTCCACGCCGCCGCAACAGGCACGCCAGGCCTGTGGTGATGATTTTGATGTTGATGTTGTTCATGTTGATTTTGATGATTTTGATGTTGATGATGATGTTGATGTTGATGTTTGATGTTGATGATGATGATGATGCTGGCGTTGATGTTGATATTGATGTTGATGTTGATGTTGATGATGATGATGATGTTGATATTGATGTTGATGATGATGCTGATGATGATGTTGATGATGATGTTGTAAATGTTGTAACTGATGTCACGGCCTTCAATTTACGCACACCAGCCATACCTGTAGTTAAGCTGTTTTGCGTGATTCTTACTATCATTACAGTTATTATTATGGTATCACGTACCACACCAATCACCACTACCACCACTTACCACTACTAATACTACTACTCACTAACTCACTTCACCACTTCACCACTCACTACTACTCACCACTACCACCACCTTACTCATTACTAATACCTCACAAACGGACCACTGGCAAACGGACTCACTTCACTACTCACTCACCACTAACTAACTTCAATCATGTATACCACTATCACTCACTTTATTAATCAACAACAACAACGTAAGTTCAACTACCACTCACTCTCACGTCACTCACTTCACTCACTGTCACTACCTCACTTCACTCACTCACTCTCCCTCACTCACTAACTCACTACTACTTCACTTCACACTCACTCACTCACTCACTACTCGGCCGGCGACAAGCGTTTACTACTGCTACTACCTCTCACTCACTACTACTCAATTACCTCAACGCTATTATTATTATTATTATTATTATTATTATTATTATTATTATTATTATTATTATTATTATTATTATTATTATCATTTTTATTTATAAGCCTGTTCGATACACCCACGCACCCTGACCCCGGCAGATTGACACCAGAGTCCCGTTCATAAAGTTGGGTTTTCATCTTGTATACTATGATTATTGGTTTTTTTTTTCTTAGCTACAGACTAGCCAAAGAAGACCAGACTTTTTGTCTGAAATTTTGTTTTTTTTCTTTCTCTTCAGTTCCCGGTGGCCTATCGCTTAGAGAATCATTTTATCTGGCTGAGGAGATAGCGGCTACAGGTTTGTTTGTTTGTTTGTTTGTTTGTTTCTCTTATCTTCTACCTGTGTACGAGCCAGCTCCTTCAACACAACATGACAAAAACAGTACATTATTATTTCCCAGTCTTGCGTATGACTTCAAGAACATATGTCGTACTTATAGCTTCAGTCACGTGATGTGTTTTGCGTATATAACCTGGTTAATTTGAAACTCCGTTGATCAGATTCGGTAAGCCCAGTCAACCGTGAATGGTAATCTCATCGTTTAGTTTATGTTGAAGCGCTTCTTAGGCCTAGTTCAACTATTTGGTTTTTTGTATTTCTCGGTCATTGAATATTCATAATAATTATATGGATGAAATTTTTTTTTTGAGACTCTTTAATATTTTGTTTTCATAATTCAAAACTTAGGGTTAAAATGAAGAACAAAAAATGTGGAATGAATGCAATATGAATGATTCCTGTGAATTGGCAATTTTTTCCAGCTGTCACGAAGTTGCTAGCATAGAAAAAAATCAACCACAAACCTAGATCTAGCTCGAGACCGACAAATAAGACAAAAGACCTGAAAACATAAAAACTCAAAGGCTGGAATGATCAGGGATCGAACCTGCACCATCAAGTCATTTTTATTGTTAGTATAGAAAAATCAACCACAAACCTAGATCTAGCTCGAGACCGACAAATAAGACAAAAGACCTGAAAACATAAAAACTGTTGGAATGAACAGGGATCGAACCTGCACCGTCAAGCTATTGTTAGTATAGAAAAATCAACCACAAACCTAGATCTAGCTCGAGACCGACAAATAAGACAAAAGACCTGAAAACATAAAAACTGTTGGAATGAACAGGGATCGAACCTGCACAACCGAGCTGTTGTTCGACTTTCACTTCCGGGTTTTTCAGGCGTCCACTTGGCGCGCATATAATGGACCACTTGTAGACCGTGTACCAGACTCCTCGTAAGACAGACAATACAGCAGATGATGTCATTTTCCTCACGGTGTTTCATTATACAGGATATCCTGTCAAGATCTGCACAAACCTCTTGAGGTTGTTGACTAATGGTTAATACTGGTTTGCTCTGGGTTTTTTTTTTTTTTTTTTGTTTGTATTTTCTTTAATTGGATGGCTGACTTCTTGGCGAGGAATGCGTTTTTTTGTTGTTTTGTTTTTTTTCTTTCTCTCCTTCATACATTTTATCAATGACGCTTTCTGTGGCTTAACCTAACTTAATTCGATTGCTCTCTGTCCTTCTCAATCTCTGTCTCTGTCTGTCTGTCTGTCTGTCTGTCTGTCTGTCTCTGCCTCTTTGTCGTCTCTGTCTGGCTCTGTCTCTGTCTCTGTCTCTGTTTGTCTGTTTGTATGTCTGTCTCTCTCTTTCTCTCTCTCTCTCTCTCTCTCTCTCTCTCTGTCTCTGTCTCTGTCTCTGTCTCTGTCTTTCCCTGTCTCTCTCTGCCTCTTTGTCTCTGTCTGTCTGTCTGTCTGTCTGTCTGTCTCTCTGTCTGTCTCTGTCTGTCTCTGTCTCTGCCTTCGTCTCTTTCTCTCTGTCTGTCTCTGTCTCTGTCTCTCTCTGTCTCTCTCTCTCTCTCTCTCTCTCTCTCCCCTCCCCCGCCTTCTCTCTCTCTGTCTCTGTCTCTGTCTTCGTCTCTCTCTCTCTGTCTCTCTGTCTCTGTCTCTGTCTCTCTCTCTCTCTCTCTCTCTCTCTCTCTTTCTCTCTCTCCCGCCCTCTCTGTCTCTCACGAATCCTTGAGCAGGCGGAAGTTATCTTAAAATCGGTAAAGATAACTTTCCATGAACTTTTTTTTTAAAAAAATTCAAGTGGCCTTCTTCACCAGCCGGATCTGCATGGCTCACTAGTGCACGATTCATGCAGATGAGCGTCTCACGAATCACGCTGTAGGTCACATGACTCAGAATGTAGGTCAAAAGATTGAGCGCTCCCGGCCCACTTCTTGACTCAACTCTGTGGTTGAACTCTGTCTTTTGCACTAGAAATAAATCAGGGGATGAGATTTCACAAAGAGTTGTGCTACCTAGTTGGAAGTCGTGAGCTCTACTTGAGTTGTTAGCGTATAAAGCGATAGCGTCTGCAAGAATGCGCATTGACGTGAAATTTGAAGTAAAACAAAACAACAACCATACAATGGGTACATGAGGTCGAGAATATTTACCACAAAAGTATTGAATTCCTATTAGATCTTCCACATGCTTATGATTGTTGAACTAACCTCACGACTTTCAACAAAGGGACATAACTCTTTGTGGATTCGCATTTCCTGTTACATGCGATGGCCTCCTACGTTCTTTCAAGACTTAAGAATTATAAGACTTTAGAAATCAAACACTGACGACGCGTATCTCATCTGCTTTGTCTGTCTGTCTATCTCTCTCACTCTCTCTCTCTCTCTCTCTTTCTTTCTTTCTCTGTCTCTCTCTCTCTCTTTGTCTCTCTCTTTGTCTCTCTTTGTCTCTCTCTCTTACTCTCTCTCTCTCTCTCTCTCTCTCTCTCTCTCTCTCTCTCTCTCTCTCTCTCTCTCTCTACCTTTTCCTTATCCCTCTATTCTATGTCTCTTATTTTCATGACTGTTCTAGCTCAAGCTTTCCACCCCACTTCCCTTTTCTTTCTATACCTTCTCTCTTCTCCTTTATGCCAGTTAAATCCGTATCTCTCATAAACTTTTGAAGGCTTTATTTCTAGCTTTTCATCTGCTCTGCCTTCACAGGTTGCCTAAATTCATCTCCCCCATCTTCATTCTCTCTCTCTCTCTCTCTCTCTCTCTCTTGGCTGCACCCTCTAAAACCATGCTATCAGACCAATAGTATGTATACACAACATTCGCCAGTCTACAACGTTTTTCTGTAGCTCCGTAACCATAGATCTTTCTGCCTCCGCCCCGCCCCCTCCTTTTTTTCCCTCCCACTTTCTACAGGACGCCTTGCCGTCTTGGACATAGCGGAAGTGAACCCTCTGCTGGGCACGCCCAGTGAGCAGAAGGTCACGGTGTCTAATGCCATCGACGTCACCGCCAAGTTCTACGGCTCTCAGAGGAAGGGTGACGTACCGCCAGACTACGTCATCCCCAGGCCACAGAAATAGAGATACGTCATGACAACGTCACTTCCGGAAGAAGGGGACCAATGGATTCTGGGTAAAAAGTTTGACAAATGGGACAAGAAACGGTGGATAAACTTCTGTTTGGAAAAGAGATGTGGGAAAACGTGTTCGTTAGAGCTGCTTTTTTTAAGTTCACAAAAATTATATTTAAAAAAAGGGTCTACTCACTGATTAAGCGTCTCCTTCATTACTTTTAGTCCACAGTTTTTGCTTTACAATCGCTTGTCTTCCTTTGTTGCTTGGCTCTCACAATTTACAAAATGTGCTTTAAAAGTTGATAATTATAACGCAATAGGGATGGAATAACTCCTCATGATGTAAATCATCTTGTGAAATATGTGTAGCTTAAAAAATCTGACACCTGTTGGTAAACACGTTCTCTCTTTTACCTGAACCGGATGCTATAAATAATTTTTCTTTGACCCAATTATCTGCAGTTGTTTGATATTGTATAACTTATGAAGTTTGTTGATAAAGGAATTGTGAATAATATTTCCTTACTATAGTTATTAGTCTTTTATTATAAGCACACTAAGCATAGCAAAATGCTCACCACCAGTAGCAACAACAGTGCAAAAATTCTTAGAAAGACTCCATTCCCCACAGTAAACATTTTAAAATGACTCAAGAAAAAGAAAAAGAATGAAATTATATAGAATAATGAGAGGGTGAGAAACGCAGGACGGCTGTTTCTCTCTCTCTCTCTCTCTCTCTCTCTCTCTCTCTCTCTCTCTCTCTCTCTCTCTCTCTCTCTCTCTCTCTCTCTCTTTTTCTATCTCTTTCTCCCTCTCTCTCTGTCTCTCCCTCTCTCTCTCTCTCTGTTTCTCTCTCTTACTCTCTCTCTCTCCCCCCCCCCCACTCCCTCCCCCTTTCCTTTTTATTATTTTCGTTCAAAAACTGAGGCAGAGACTTACGAAAGGTCAGTCGCTCTGTCTGTAAAATGTGTAGGTATTTTATTCCATTTTTTTAAAATCCACTGCTTTAGCCCAGTGCCAAAGCCACACAACTACACTATTCTCCCAGCCACACGACAACCACAGCCACACAGACTATTTATTCGCTTTTATGAATTTTAATCTCACTAATCTTGTTGTTTGATGGGTTTTATGATTTATGTTGCTATTATCTTTTTGCCTTGCATCTTCTATGTGATTGTGTAGATATTAAGATCCGATTGTGATCAGTATTTCATCACCTGAAACCAGGTTATTATTTTTTATTTATGTTTACCTGAGTAATTTCTCGCTGAATTGAGGGAGGAACGAAATTTCTAGGAGAAATCGGCTGCCATGTTGAAAGTCATGAATTCCGTTAAACAATGAGACGCCTCTAAAAGTCGTTCGTCACACTATTTTGTTGTAGATCGTGTTTTGTTTTTATTACAAATCGTTCCCTTTATTTAATCTTTTTCCAATTGAAAATTTGCACACCTGTGAGCGTTGTTGCTTTAAAATTGTTTAAATTCCTTGGCGCATACCCTATTGCTTGATAAGAAAATAATTTAAAATAAAAAACAAAACGAAACTCACACGGAGCTCATGACTTCCGACAAAGTAGCATAACTCTCTACGAAGCAGCGTTCCATTGAGCAGCCGACATTTACTGCGGCACGTCTTCCGGTGTAATCCAGATTTTTTAAACTAATAATTTTTTTTTAACCGTGGAGTGTTGTGCGAGGAGTTGCTGTTACATTCTAAGTTGCCTTAATTTTTTTATTTTGATTTTTTGTAATTCTATTTATACATGTGATGAAAATATTTTGAATGTTTATAAAATCAATAAGTTTATCTTACATCAATGTTGCTTTTTTGTTGCATGATGCTTTCAATGTCCTTGATAAATGGATTTATTGTTGTGGAAGAATTAAACTGCTTTAAATCAAACTTCATTTTTTTTTTCTCTCTCCTTCATCTTTTTTCAATTCATATTTTTTTTTACGATTAAATAAACTGGGAACTGGACGGGAATTGAAACAATAAAAATTGATTTGCTTCCCAGTCTAACCGATCCAGATGTTTGAACGCTCCTCTTTCAGTACCACGTGAAGTTTCTTCGGACTCATTCACACCGATAATATCATAAAATCCAGTGAAATAAAGGGAATTCTCAGAATGTCCCTGGTTGGAAACCTTGAGGCTATGTCCATCTGGCCATAGCATGCCTATAACTAGAGCTAGGATTCGACTAAATCCTTTATTAAAAATAAAAAAAACCAGTAATAATTTTTAAAAAATCGTTTACCTAAATCTGCCATTACAAAATACGAATATAAATTTTTTTCTTGAAGAAAGAGGTATAGTCATTTAGTTCGATTTATAAAAAAAATACGAGTTGTTTTTTTTTTTTCTTTTTCGTTTAAAAATTTTGCGTGTTGGGTCTGCAAGGTTCAAGAAGTTACCTTGACTGGCAAGAATGGATGTCCAATTACCGTCCACGTGACCTCACCACGTAATGACTGAATCTTCGATCATTATATGAAAAAAAAACAAAAAAAAACAGTTAAGTCCTACGTATCCAACCAACTCTACACGTGCGCCAAGTATATAAAGAACCACTGACTTAGCCACCGTATAATGCGAGGCATTTTCCAAATTCCACTTCAAAAAGTACCTTTGATGTGCTGATTAACTTCATTATCCTTTATGTTTCGGTTCAGTTTCCTTACTTTTACTGTATAATTTATGGAAATAGTAATGTTGAAATTGTACTCAAACGCAGAATCATAATATGGTTACTGAAGCGATATATAGTTATTAGCATTTTGACGTCTGAATTACAGGCGGTTTATGAATTTAAATAAATTAGTATGCTTCTTTTTTCGTGCGTAGAGCTAAATATGGAGGAGTTTATAAACACGCACGGGTCTAGAGTCGACAGGGGTGTAGTATAGGGCAGGTGTGGTTCAATACTTGGTGCGCCTTGAGATAATGGTGATGGTAATAAAGGCGGTTTGATAATAATGAGGACTATGAGAGAGATGATGATGGTGATGATGGTGAGTAGGAGGATGGTGTCGAAGAGAAGGAAGAGGAAGGCAGAAGGGAAGGAGGAGGAGGAGTAGAAGGATGATGATGATGAGGATGAGGATGATGATGATGATGATGATGAGTAGGAGGATGCTGTCGAAGAGAAACAGGAGGAAGGAACAGGGGAAGGAGGAGGAGTAGTAGAAGGAGGATGGTGTTGAAAATGATGATGATAATGATGAGGATGATGATGATAATGATGATGATGAGGAGGATGAGGATGATGAGGAGGATGATGATGAGGATGATGATGATGATGATGATGATGATGATGATGATGATGATGAGTCGGAGGATGGTGTCGAAGAGAAACAGGAGGAAGGGACAGGGGAAGGAGGAGGAGGAGGAGTAGAAGGAGGATGGTGTTGAAAATGATGATGATGATGATGATGAGGATGATGAGGAGGATGATGATGATGATGATGAGTAGGAGGATGCTGTCGAAGAGAAACAGGAGGAAGGAACAGGGGAAGGAGGAGGAGGAGTAGAAGGAGGATGGTGTTGAAAATGATGATGATGATGATGAGGAGGAGGATGATGATGATTATCATGATGATGATGATGATGAGGATGATGATGATTATGATGATGATGATGAGGAGGAGGATGATGATTATCATGATGATGATGAGGAGGAGGAGGAGGAGGAGGAGGAGGATGATGGTGATGATGATGATGATGATGATGATGAGTAGGAGGATGCTGTCGAAGAGAAACAGGAGGAAGGAACAGGGGAAGGAGGAGGAGGAGTAGAAGGAGGATAGTGTTGAAAATGATGATGATGATGATGATGATGATGATGATGATGATGATGATGATGATGATGATGATGATGATGATGATGATGAGTAGGAGGATGCTGTCGAAGAGAAACAGGAGGAAGGAACAGGGGAAGGAGGAGGAGTAGTAGAAGGAGGATGGTGTTGAAAATGATGATGATGATGATGATGATGATGATGGTGGTAATTCTAAATGATTAATGCTTTTGTCTGTACATGATCTATTTATGCCACATTATATTGTTCACTTGTTCAAGTGTCACCTTTCCCTGAAAAAGGAAAAAAAATGATTTTGCTGTTTGTGCTACGATCTCATATGTACTGAGGGGGTGGTAGAGGGAGATCAAGAAGAAAGGAAAATTTTCATTGGTCTATCTCTCATTTCCCAAAGAGTGACAGAATATGAAATCTCTTGTTTGTGCAAGACAGGCTTAGATAATAAATTAAGGTTTATTAGAAGACAGAACAAAACACATGTCAATAAAATACTAAAACTAAGGCTAGGACTTCATCCGGATAAATATCAGCTTTCGATATTTCTTTATTGAAAAAGTTTTTTTTTTCCTATTTAGCATCGTCGTCATCTGTCCGACTTATTGAAGCGGAAAAAATTTTCGATGCCTCACATTTTTTTTCTCATGAATTGCTATTGACTTTAAGTATCTGCATATCTTTTTGATACTTGAAGCAGAGCGAAATGGATATCTGTTCAATTAATATTCCTTGAACAATCAGACTTTATAGTAAATTTTTGTTGTCATTTTGTTGATATTTCCAGCGGAAATCAATAGGTTGTTCTTCATGGTCACGTGCATTAGGCGTTTACCGTCAAATCAGCCATCTTTGATGGGGCATACGCTGGCACTGGCACTGGTTGTTTTATATTTTCTAGAAAATATGAACATTAGTTTAATATGAACATTAGTTTAAATATGAACATTAGTTTAAATATGAACATTAGTTTAAATATGAACATTAGTTTAAATATGAACATTAGTTTAAAAAAAGCTCAAGAAATGCTACAACGGCAGGAACATTAACAGTATAGCAATTCTAACACTCAAATGCTTAAAGATATTATAATCATCTAAATGTGAACATTTTGAAATAGCTGCAGAATCAATCTTTATGTATAAGTTTTATACCGGATAGAAAGAGAGAGAGAGAGAGAGAGAGAGAGAGAGAGAGAGAGAGAGAGAGAGAGAGAGGAGGGAGGGAGGGAGGAAAGAAGAGGCACAAATACAAACAGGCATAAGCAAAGAGAAGAAAAGAGTGAGTGTGTGTCCGGGGCAGAGAGAGATAGGGGGAGAGAGAGAGAGAGAGAGAGAGAGAGAGAGAGAGAGAGAGAGAGAGAGGAAGACCGTAATAATAATATAGCGAGATTGAAATTATTTGTGGTAGGCTATCCTTAAAAGCTAATACAATAGTTGAATTTAGTTCAATTCATTTGAACTGCAATCAACTTTATCCAACTCTTACTACAAGCAAATCTTTCCGGAATATATTCGAAATAAAATTAGCTAACGATATACCTGGGCTATGCATGGTAAATGCAGCGTGTGTAACATTAGAACACTTCACCTCATGTTAAAACCATAGTCTTCCAGCAGGTGGAGATTCCACACAGTAAACCAAATCTTGCGATAACACACACGAACACATACAAGGAGCCTTATGCGAAATTGGAAAGTATTGTGTCCCTGATTTCAGTACTAAAGCATGCCGATACTTATAGTTTAAATTATATATATATATATATATATATATATATATATATATATATATATACATATATAAAAAGTTTTATTTATGTCGCACTCGCGCTCACTGCAGAGATGCAAGGCAATATGTGGTTAACATTATCCTAATTATCTCATAGTGATGGGGGAAAAAATTAAAGGTCTTGAAGAGTTTGATAAAGACATCGAAAGGTGAGAAGTAGGAGGAGTTTGTCTGAAACGAAGAACGGAGAGAAAGAGAGAGAGAGAGAGAGAGAGAGAGAGAGAGAGAGAGAGAGAGAGAGAGAGAGAGAGAGAGAGAGAGAGTGAGAAAGAACGAGATAGAGAGGGAGAGAAAGAAAGAGAGAGAGAGAGTGTGTGTGTGAGAGAGATAGAGAAAGAGAAAGAAAGATAGAGAGAGACAGAGAGAGAGAAAGAAAGATAGAGAGTGAGAGTGAGAGAGAGAGAGAGAGAGAGAGAGAGAGACAGACAGAGAGAGACAGACAGAGAGAGGGCAACGGGAGGGGGGACTATAAAAGCTAACAAGATCTATAGAGACAGCTCAAAATTTTCCTTTCCCTAATCATTATTTGATGTGAAGTGAAACACAGCTATTGGTGATATTCTTTTTGTACTTTCTTTTAGTTGTCAATAAGGTTTATAATCTTTTATAATAAAAAAAAGTTAGTGAAATTAGCAGCTTCTTTCGATACAGAATCAAAACAAGAGCTTTTCTGTTTTCAGAAATCAAGATAACTATTCGATTGATGTGTACTTCCTTTTTGGGCCTTGTTTACATCGAGTAGGGGTAGGATTGTGAAATTGCACAAAAATGGTAAGTTTCAAGGCTTAATTCAACTGATTATTTATCTGTTTTAACTTGGTATCATATTTTTAAAGTCTTGTTTTTATTTATTTATAATTTAAAATATGTCAAAGTGTTTTAAACCAATGTGTTTAGTCAGTTGGCTGATCAGATTGTTTACGTCCTATTTTCGATAGGAATAATGAGTGATCAATCTAGATCTAGAATCTTGAGTGGGACCTAGGTCTACACTTAATAAATATAATTAACAATAATTATGATAATAATATGATAACAATAAAAAAAATACCCAAGAAGAAGAAAAATAAATTAAGTTAAAGGTATACATAGCCTACTTGTTGGTGTTAAAAAAACCAGAAGGCCTTCTGTTTACAAGTAAAATAGAACTCAAAATTTTGTTGACCAATTAATTTGTTGTAGTCAGATTTTTATGTGTGCCATAGAATAAAAATGAGGGGAGCCAGGGTGGAGAAAGATGGAAAAAAAAACAACTCTGTTGGTAAGGAACTTATGGATTTTAAAGATGGCAACTGAGAGAGAGATGTTAAGATGTCCAACTCAAAACGGTAAATTTTTACCTGTACATCCACACTCACCAGAGTGCTGTTTCTTGTCTTTCCGGTCGACCTTGACCGTGATCGCATTGTAAGTGAAAGTTGTCACGATTACATAACTTTATAAAGGCGCAATTTTATGGAATGTTTACAAAATAAATAAATAAAAAATGAGGGGGGGATGCCCCCCCCCTCCCCGACAAGAATGAAGCGACTTTCGCTTAATAATACGATCAAATCAAGGTGAAGATGAACCGGAAAGACACAGTTAAAAAAAAAAAATAATAATGAATACAGCTCTTACCTTTACTCCGTCTCTGCTACTTCGAACGCCTTCGTATCAAAAAAATGATAATGACTTAGCGTCGTTATTATAAAATTCAGCAATAACTTGGAAATAATCCAAGGAACGCTTATCACAAGCAGCCATGAAGAAAATCACGATCAAGATCAAAACACATCAGCTGTTGAGCCAAATGAGTAATGACAATGAAATGAGACAAAAGACTCGATGAACACAAGACACGCCTTTAATTGCGCATGCGCATGGGTAATTGTAAGACGGTGCGCATGCGCAAAGAGTAACTAAAAAGGAAGTGATACGCATGCGCGAAAGACGGAAGTAATTAACATGCAAAAAGGCACCTACCTCGAGCAAATCAATACGCTTAAATAGGTTAAGAAAGAAGAAGTAATCCAAAACAAAAAGTCATATATTTCAAAAACTATTCATTTGCGGCGAATAAAACCTTCAAATTCGTACTCACCACATTGAAATATAACAGAAAAACATCACTTTAAATGCCAATGCGAGTTGGGTGTACAGGTAAAAAAATAC
>JAWDGP010005087.1:0-10069 GCA_033675545.1 Elysia crispata | reverse complement strand
ATTATTAGGTATACGACTATGTTCTTAACGATAATTGTCAGAACTAGGCTTTTCATTGAAATGGTTAGAAAAAAAATGTACCCCTCTCCTTTCCTGTGGAATTCAGAATAGATTCTTGCTTTATTGTCTTTTTGACAACATTAATATGCTGCAAGGAAACACACTTTTGCTATTTGAATTTTGCAACTACAATCTTTAAAAGAAGCATCCTCATAAGGCTGAAACATACAAAAATAAATATATAAATGTATACCTTATACTGCAATTAACTGAAATTTGTAATTAACTTTGTAAACATACTTTAGCTTGTACTATGGTTTTCACTCTCCAGTAACTAGTAATAATTTGAAAGGATTTTCTTGCAAATCGGTGGACTCATTATCACTTAATTAATTTTCCTACTCCTGGCATTTAATGCAAAATGAATCTCTATGTGGCAAGTAGGAAGCCCTTTACCTTCTCGATTTCTTAGGAGCAGGTACATAAAAGGGGATAAAGGATTTGAAGTTGGGTTAACTCTGTCTTGTAAATATATTCGTTTCTTGGTTCCTACATTTCGTTCTTTCTGTCTTAACAATCATAATTATGGCTGTTGTTTTACAGGTTTCCACAAAGTATGTACACAAACAAATCAAAGGTTCCCATATATATCATTGTATATGGGCTTATTGGAAATTGGTTCTCATATCCCAAATTTTTATATATGGGTCTAGGTAAAAAAAATTATGTATCTATAGGGATGTTCAAGTTATATATGGTAACTATGAGAAGGCCTTTTTCCTCTGAAACTAGTTTCAATTGTCAAACTTGGCTAGAAGTAGGCGTTCCCAGAAGACTGTATATATGCAATTTAAATTTCAGGTACCTATATATCAGGTTTTATATATATATATAATTTTTTTATAATATGTATATATTCTAAAACTATATCCCTACATTCCTTCTCAACTTTTTATATGTACACTAAGTTGAATGTGATTACTTTGACCTATTTCTATTTTCATTTTCTGTTTTCTTCACAAAAATGTTCTCCACTATGAAGACATGGTCAAGGCAAAGAGCAATGGTCACAGGTCACATTTACTCTTCTTGTCAGAACCATGTAGCCCTAAACTCCTGCTCTTAAATGGCATGAAATTTTATTTTTGCTATTCATATTTGTATTTTGTCCCTTTGATTCTTCGTATTTTTTTATATAGGTCAAAACATGCTAAATTCCTTCTTTCCAGTCAGGGTATTATTTTAAAGGATATGATTTCATTCTACTTATATGTCTTTGGATAGTACAGTCTTTTTTGCAACAACAAATATATATATATATATATATATATATGTGTGTGTGTGTGTGTGTGTTCTAATACTTTCTCCCAATATTCCTTTTTAACATTTCATACGCGCCAAAATTGAATGTAAATTTTTTCTTCTATTTTTATATTTCATTTTTTTGCTCGGCAAAATTGTTCCTCTTATTTTTTTGAAATATGTCATATCATATTGTTTTTTTTTTGAGATCACAGAAGGTGAACATGTAAAGACCTGAAGTTGAGGGCCAGGAAGAGAAGTTTTCAGAGATACTTGGGACCCTTACGCCAGAGGTTACCATGGCCAAATGACAATATGACAATAAGAAATGAATTGTAGGACAACACCTTTAGCCTTCCTGAACTGCAGGGGTCATGATCTCCAGGAAAGAAGGCTATGATGCTGTCAACAACAAGAGTCAAAAAGGCCAAGTCAGCTACTATCCACAATTTTTCACATTTTGATTAGCTACACCTCTGAAAAGAATCTGAATCTGTAAACTCCATCTTTTCATACAAACTGTAGATAAACAGAACATTTTTTTTTGCTTGCTTTATCAGGATTTTCTTTCTTTGAACTTTGGGTTTCTTTTCATTTAAAACCTGCTGAATCTTTCCTTTCCAGTCAGGACTTTTTTTCAAAATCATTTAATTTAGATTTTTCTCTTCCACTTTTAGATTCCACAGCTTGTTTCGCAACAACAACAAAAATATTTCAACACTTTTTTCCCAAACTTCCATTTCAGTGATTCATATGCAAAGAAAAAAACTGAATATAAATGCTTTCATCAATTTACTTCTGTATTTTTTTTTCCTTTATTTTTTAGTTTTATTTAGTATAGATGAAAACCTACTCATTTCTTCTTTTCCAGTCATGATTTATTTTTAACAGAATTTTTTTTTTAATATTCTGCTTTTATATATTTGGATATTGCAGCCTTTTTTTGAAGTACTTGGGCCAGGAACTAAAGATACAAAAAATTACATGTGTGTAAACAACATGTTCTAAGTAGACATGGTTAAGGCAAAGAACAATGGTCACAGGTAAGGCAGTTGCTGTTCTTGTTAGAATCATCTAGCCTTAAACTCCTTCTCTTGCACCAACCATTAATCTGCATATAAGTTTTTTTTTTCTATTGAAATTTGAATTTTTTTGTTCTTAGGATTCTTTGTAGTATTTGCTATACATCAAAACTTGCCGAATTCCTCCTTTCCAGTCAGGTTTTTTTTTTAAAAAGGAATTGATTTAAGTTCTGCTTTTATGTCTTTGGATTATACAGTCTTTTCTTCAAATAACACAAAAAAAAAAAAAAATATATATATTTATATATATATATATATATGTTCTAACACTCCCTCCCAATATTCCTTCTTAAACATTTCATGCATGCTGAAATTGGGGGTATATTGTTTCTTCTATTTCTATATTTCATTTTTTTTTTTTTTGCATGGCAAAATTATTCCTCATATTTGAAATAATTCATATCACATTATTCTGTTTTGAGATCACAGAAGGTGAACATGTAAAGACCTGAAGTTAAGGACCAGGAAGAGAAGTTTCCAGACATACTTGGGACCCTAAGGCTAAGGATCACCATAGCAAAATGAGAATGAGAAATAATATGGAGGACAACATATTTAGCCTTCCTGAACTGCAGGTGTCATGATCTTCAGGAAAGAAGACTACATTGCTGTCAACAACATGAATCAAAAAGGCCAGGTCAGCTACTATCCACAGTTTTTTACATTTTGGGTAGCTACACCTCTGGAAAGAATCTGGATTTGTTTAACTCCTTCTTTTCCTACAAACTGTGGAAAATAGAAATTTTTTTGGCTTGTTTTATAATTTTTTTCCCTTTGAACGTTGGTTTCCTATATGTTAGAACTTGCTGAATCTTTCCTTTCAGGTCAGGACTTTTTTAAACTCATTTAATTTAGATTTTTCTCTTTCTCTTTTAGGTTACACAGTTTGTTTTTCAACATAAAAGAAAAATATTCAAACACTTTTTCCCAAACTTAATTTTTAATGAATCATGCGCAAAAAAAAATGAATATAGTTTAGATGAGAACCTTATGAATTTCTCTTTGCAGTATTTTTTTTGTTTTTAACCGATTTTATTTATATTGTGCATTTATACCTTTGGATATTACAGCCTTTTTCTGAAGTACATGGACCAGTAACTAAAGACACAAAAAATTACACAAGTGTAAACGACATGTGCCAAGAAGTCTTGGTCAATGTAAAGAACAATGGTCACAGGTAAGGCAACTTCTCTTCTTGTCAGAAATCTGTAGCCTTCACATCCTTTGCTTGCATCAACCATGAAAGGGACTGTAATATTATGTTGTATTTTTGTCCTGTAGATTGTTAGCTTTGTTTAGTATAGATGAAAACCTGCTAAATTCCTCCTTTCCAGTCACGTTTATTTTTAAACAGATTTGATTTACATTCTGCTTGTATATCTATGGTTATTACAGCCTTTTTCAAACAGCAACAATATACATATATTTTCAAATATATCCCAATATTCCTTTTTAACGTTTTTTTGTAAAGAAAATTGAATGAAATTTCTTTCTCTCATTTCCTTTTTTCTTTTCTTTGTGTGGAAAAAGTTTTCTCCAATTTGGAAGTAAGTTACATTGATATTAGGTTTTAAGATCACAGAAGGTGAAGATGCAAAGACTAGAAGTTTATGACCAAGGAGAGGACTTGGAAGAGGTACCTAGGACCCCTAGGCTAGACGTCTCCATGGCCAGAAGACAACAAGACAATAAAAATTCTTCAGGCGAACTGGACTATGTGTATCATGATCTACAGGAAAGCAGGCTGTAGAGCTATTAAAAACACAAATAAAAAAAAGTCCATATCAGCTAAAATGTTAAAGACTGATATATACACACCTTGGAAAAAAACTTGCCCATTTAACCCTGTCTATTGCTACAATCTTTGAAAAGAAATTTCTTTTTTTTTCTGCTTCATATATATATATTTTATCCGCTTTTCATTTGTACTTTGGTTTAGCAGTGGTGAATACCTGCTCAGTCTCTGCTTTTCAGCCCAGCCTTTTTTTTAACTGATTAATACAGATTCTGCTCTTAGTAACTCAAAAGAAAAATAATATTCTTATACTTTGTCTCAAAATTCCTTTTTAATGTTTCATATATATATATATATGTACTTAAAATTGAATGAAATTGCCTTCTCCTATTTTTTCCATAAAATTGTTCTCTGTAATTGAAATGAGTCATATTGTGATATTACCTTTCAAGATCACAGAAGAAAAAGATGCAAAAGACCTGAAGTTAAGGAGCTTGAAAAAAAGCTGGAAGAGAGTTTTGTGACTGGTTTGTTAAGATTCTCCATGGGTAAAAGACAAGATGGCAGTAAGGAAAAGACCTGGAGGATTGAACATTGAGATATACAAGAATTACATAGACCAGGAACTAAGATACAAAAAATTACACAAGTGTAAAAAACATGTACTAAGAAGACGTGGTCATGGTAAAAAACAAGGATCACAGGTAAGCCAGCTACTCTTCTTGTCAGAATCGTGAAGCCTTCAACTCCTTTGCTTGCATCAACCATTAAAGGGCATGTTATTTAATTTTTGCTATTGATATTTATATTTTTGTCCTTTGGATTCTTCGTATTATTTGTGTAGATAAAATTATGCTGAACTCTTCCTTTACAGTGAGGGTTATTTTTTTAAAGGATTTGATTTACGTTCTGCTTTTATGTCTTTGGCTAGCACAGCCTTTGTTGCAACATCAAATATATATATATATATATATATATATATATATATATATATATATATTAAATTCTAACTCTTCCACCCAATATTCCTTTTTAACGTTTTGTGCGCGCTGAAATTTAATGTAATTTTTTTCTTCTTTTTTCTACATATCAATTTTTTTTTTGCATGGCAAAAATGTTCCCATATATTTGAAATAAGTGGAATCATGTTATTGTTTTTTGAGGACCAGGAAGGAAGAGAAGTTTCCAGAGATACTTGGGACCCTTACGCCAGGGATAACCATGGCCAAATGACAATATTACAATAAGAAATAAATTAGAGGACAACACCTTTAGCCTTCCTGGAGTACAGGGGTCATGATCTACAGGACTATCATGCTGTCAACAACAAGAATTAAAAAGGCCAGGTAAGCTACTATACACAATATTTACATATTGGTTAATTTCACCTCTGAAAAGAATCTGGATCTGTAAACTCCTTCCTTTCCTACAAACTGCAGAATGCAGAAATTTTTTTTGCTTCTTTTTTTTTTTTACTTTGAACTTTGGTTTCCTGTTTGTTAAAACTTGCTGAATCTTTCCTTTCCAGTCAATACTTTTATAAAACTCATTTAATTTACATTTTTCTTTTCATCTTTTAGATTACACAAAAGAAAAATATTCCAACACTTTCTCTCAACTTACTCTCAATGATTCATATGCATAAAAAAAATTGAACATAAATTCTGTCTCCTATGTATTTTTTTAATTTTGTAATGAAAGCAAAATTGTTCTCCATATTTGAAAAAAAATCATGATATTACATTTTTAGATAAAGAGGGCGAAGCCATAAAGACTAGTTTAAAAGTTTAGGACCAGGAAGAATAGCTGGAACAGAATGATACAAGACTGTAAAGCTAAGGGTCCATGTGTTCAAGAGACAAGGTGAGAGGACTGAAACATTGAGTCATTCAAGAACTACATTGTTGTCAACAAAGTGAATCAAAAAGGCCAGGTCAGCTACTATCCACTATATTTACAAATTGGTTAGCTACACCTATGAAAAGAATCTGAATCTGTAAACTCATTTTTTTTCCTACAACCTGTAGATAAAGAGAAATATTTTTTTTTTTTTGCTTGTTTTATCAGTATTTTCCTGTCTTTGAACTTTGGTTTCCTATATGTTAAAACCTGCTGAATTGTTCCTTTCTAGTCACGACTTTCTTTTAAAAGCATATTATTCATATTTTTCTTTTCCGCTTTAAACTACACAACTTGTTTTGCAACCCAAAAGGAAAATATTCCAACAGTTTCTCCCAGACTTCCTTTTAAATGATTCATATGCAAAAAAAATTGAATACAAAATAAATGCTTTCATATATTGAAATTTTTCATTTTTTTTTCCTTTAGATTTTTAGTTTTATTTAGTAGAGATGAAAACCTGCTAAATTCCACTTTTCCAGTCATGTTTTTTTTTTTTGACAGATTTTATTCATATTCTGCTCTTATACCTTTGGATATTACAGCCTTTATTCGAACTACAGGGACCAGATTCAAAAAATTACTCAATGAAACAACATGTACTAATAAGATATGCTCACAGCAAAGAGCAATCATGACAGGTAAGGCAGCTACTCCTTTGCCTGCACCAACCATGAGAGTGACTAATATTATTTTTTCTATTTTTTTCCTTTAGTTTTTTAGCTTTATTTAGTATATAAAAAAAAAAAAACCTGCTAAATTCCTTCTTTCCAGACAATTTTTTTTTGTAACAGATTTGATGTACATTCTGCTTTAATATCTTTGGACATTTTTGCCTTTTTTTTTCAAATGGTAGAAACAAACATAAACTTTGTAATATTTCTCCCAAGATTTATTTTTAAGTGTTATATGAAAAAAAAAGTTGAATGAAAATTCTTTCTCCTATTTCCTTTTTTTCATCTTTTTTGTGTGGGAAAAGTTTTCTCTAATTTTGAAATAATTTACATCATGATATTAGGTTTTAAGATCACAGAAAGCAACAATGGACAGGTTAGAAGTTAAGTACCAAGAAGAGAAGTTTGAAGAGGTACCTGAGATCCTTAAGTTAGATATCATCATGGCCAGAAGACAACACGACAATAAAGAAAAAGAGATAAGAGGGCAGCATTCTTCACTGGACTGGACTATGGGGATCAGGATCTACAGGAAAGCAGGCTATAAAGCTATTAAAAACACACAAAAACAGACAAAGTCAGCTACCGTGGTAAAGATAGATATATACACACCTCATTTATCTTTATTTTTTTTCCTTTCTATTTGTTCTTTGGTTTAGCATTGGTGAGTACCTGCTCAATCTCTTTTTTTCAGCCCAGACTTTTTTTTTCAACTGATTAATTTAGATTCTGCTCTTTGGCTTTTAGATTCCGAAGCTTGTTTTGCAACACAGAAGAAAAATATTCCTACACTTTCTGCCAAAAATCCCATTGAATATTATATATATATATATATATATATATATATATATATATATATATATGCACTTAAAATTGAATGGAATTGCTTTCTCCTATTTCTTTTTTCATTCTGTTTTGCGTGTGCAATTGTTCTGCATAATTAAAATAGTTCATATTGTGATATTACGTTTCCAGATTACAGAAGGCAAATATGTAAAAGACCTAAAGTTAAGGAGCATGAAGAGAAGCTGGAAAAGAGTTCTGTGACTGGTTTGCTAAGATTCTCCATGAGCAGAAGACAAGATGAAATTAAGGAAGAGACCTGGAGGATAGAACATTGAGATATACAAGAATTACATTGACTAGAAAATAAAGATAAAAAAAATCACACGAGTATAAAAAACATTTACTAAGAAGACATGGTCAAGGCAAAGAACAATTGCCTCACGTAAGGCAGCTACTCTTCTTGTCATAAACATAAAGCCTTCAACTCCTTTGATTGCACAATCTATGAAAGGGACTGTAATATTATGTTTGTATTTTTATCCTTTAGATTCTTCGTTTTATTTAGTATGGATGAAAACCTGCTGAATTCCTCCTGGATATTACAGCCTTTTTTCAAACTTCAAAAACATACATAAAAGTTGTAACACTTTCTCCCCATATTCCTTTTTAATGTTACATGTAAAGAAAATAAAATGAAAATTCTTTCTCCTATTTCATTTTCTTCATCTTTTTTGTGTAGCAAAATTGTTCCTTATATTTGAATTAAATCATATTAAACAATTGTGTTTTAAGATCACAGAAGGCAAAGATGGAAAAACTAGAATGTTAAGTACCAAGAAAGGGAGTTTGAAGAGGTACCTGGGACCCTTATGCTAGATATCATCATGTCCAGAAGACAACGAGAATAAAAGAAAAGACAAGAGGACAGCATTCTTCAGGCAAACTGGACTATGGGTATGAGAATCTACAGAAAAGCAGGCTAAAAAGCTATTAAAAACATAAATAAAAAAGACCAGGTCAGCTGCAATGGTGAAGATAGATATATACATACCTGAGAAAAAAAATTTACCTATTTAAGTCAGTCTATTGCTATAAAAACCTATAAAAAAGAAAGTTTATTTATCATTATATTTTTTTTCTTTTCATTTGTACTTTGGTTAGAACTGGCAAATACAGGCTGAATCTCTCCTTTTCAGTCCAGACTTTTTTTTTCAATTGATTAATTTAGATTCTGCTCTTTGGCTTTTAGATTTCAAAGCTAGTTGTGCAACGCAAAAGAAAAAATTTCTTACACTTTCTCTCTTTCTATTTAATGTTTCATATATATTTGTATATTATAAATGTATGTATGTATATATATATAGGCACATATAATTGAATGGATTTGCTTTCTCCTATTTCGTTTTTTACTTTGTTTTGCCTGGTAAAATTGTTCTCCGTAATTGAAATTAGTCATATTTTGATACTGTTTCCAGATTGTAGAAGACAAAGATGCAATAGACTTGAAGTTAAGGAGAATGAAGAGGACAGTGAAAATATACATTTATTTTTCAATGTTTCTCCCAATGTTCCTTTTTAATGTTATGTGCAAAGAAAATTGAATGAAAAATCTTTCTCCTTTTCCCTTTTTTCCTCTTTTTTGTGTGGCAAAAGTTTTCTCTAAATTTGAAATAAGTTACAACATGATATTAGGTTTTAAGATCACGGAGGGCGATTATGGAAAGACTAGAAGTTAAGCACCAAGAAGGGGAGTTTGAACAGTTACCTGGGATCCTTACGCTAGATATCATCATGGCCAGAAGACAAGACGACAATGAAAGAAAAGATAAGAGAACAGCATTCTTCAGGCAAACTGGACAATGGAGATCAGGATCTACAGGAAAGCAGGCTATAAAGCTCTTAAAAACACAACTTAAAAAAGAAGACCAAGGTCAGCTGCAATGGTGCAAATAGATATGTACACACCTGAGAAAAAAGAAAATTGTCTATTTAAGTCAGTCTATTGCTACAATTTTTTAAAAAAAGAAAGTGCTTTATTTATCTTTATTTTTTTTCTTTTTCATTTCTATCACTTTGCTTAACACTGGTAACATACAGGGCTGAATCTCTCCTTTTCAGTCCAGACTTTTTTTTAACTGATTAATTTAGATCAATTTAGATTCTGCTCTGTTGCTTTTAGGTTTGGCTCTTTGCTTGTTGTGCAACACAAAGAAAAATTTTCGTAATAACTTTCTCTCAAAATTTCTATTTAATATTTCATATTTATTTATATGTATGTATATATATATATGTATATATATATATATATATATATATATATATATATATATATATATATATATATATATATATATATATATATATATATATATATATATATATATAGGCACATAAAATTGAATGCGTGATTTGCTTTCTATTTTTTTTTTCATTTTGTTTTACCTGGTAAAATTGTTCTCCTTAATTGAAATAGGTCACATTTATTTGGATATTATGTTTCCAGATTACAGAAGACAAAGACTCAAAAGATCTGAAGTTAAGTAGCCTGAAGAGAATCTGGAAGAGAGTTCTGTGACTGGTTAGCTAAGATT